>JAUJPO010050684.1:0-29858 GCA_032270745.1 Tiaropsis multicirrata
TTTGAACGCATTGTTCATTCAAACCAATCAGATTGCGTAAAAATGACGTCAGTTTTTTAATTACCTAATATGGAGCTGCAACAACAAAGCAAACCCCCAGAAAGGAACAAAAAATAATTTCAAATATGTCAACAAAAACAAGCCTAATTTTATATCGCTTAAAATCAGACGAATTCATTATGCCGTGCGGACGCAGTCTAGAGTGAGTGTTCACAAAAGGCTGCGGACCGCCGGCTAAGTCCTCTTTCACTTTCGTTGAGGTAAACCACAAGATGGCGGAAACTAGCCACTCAACGAAAGGAAATAGTGATGTGACTGAATCTAGAAATATCACCGAAACTGTCAACGGAGATAAACGAAAAAGCACAGATATAGAAGAAAGCAACACTAAGAATGCTGGAACAAACAATAATTCGAAAAGAGGAAGAGTCTCAAAGAAAAAAGAGACAAAAAGAAAGAGATCACCATCAAGCTCTTCATCCTCGTCATCCAGTGACAGTTCATCCTCAGAGAGAGATTCAAGTAGCTCGGAATCGGAGGAAAGAGACAAGAAAAGAAAGAAGAAGAACAAGAAACGCACCAAGAAGAGAAAGTCAAGGAAGAGAAGCAGAAGATCGCCTTCTCCATCACCCAACAACAACGAAGAACAACCTCCAAATTCCAAACTTTTCAAACTGGAGGGGAATGAACAAGATTGGAAACTTGACAATAGATTAGTCAAGTATCTGGAGGGACATGTAAATAAATACATCCCTGACAAAGAAATAATTCGGGACATAATGGAACTAACACCAGTCCCTTCCAACATCTCGCTCAACTTAAAGTTAGATAACTTGATAGAATGTCTTCTCAAAGAGAAAGGGTCATTAGGAAATAAAACCTTAACCGTAGACAAGTCCGTGGCTCGAATATCAAATAAAATCATTGACATTTTGGCACCCCTCACCAAGATTTGGCAGACTGTGGAGCGGGCAAGATCAGGAGAACTAAACGAGGAACTGAATCTCGAGCAAGTGGCGACACATTTTCAGCAGTCAATACTGTTGGTGGGGCAAGCATTAAATGCCACTAACTTCTTTCGAAGGAGGAATGCTTTAACCGGTCTAGGTATCAAGGAGAGCCAGATCAGCACTTGGCTCAGAGATACACTTACGGAAGAATTAGAAAACTGTGATGACAAATTGTTTGGAGAGGAGACTGTAAAAACTCTCTCAAAGCAAGCCAAATTGCACAACCAGTCGTTGAAACAATTTTTATTTTCGAAGCAAGTTCAGGATCGGAATAAGATGCCCTTTCCATGGAGCTCTTCCAGAGTGGCAAGCAACGTGGACGAGCGAAGAATTCCCGAAGATGGCTTGCAATACAGAAACCAAGAAAGAAAAAGAGGTAAGAAAAAGTCTAACAAACTTCACAGATCCTCTCTCCAGTCAAGCAAAACCTCTGCTGACAAACTGGGAGTCAATGCAATCTGGGAAAATACACCCAGGCATAGAAAACCTAATAGAACTAACACCATCAGTACCCCAGTCAAAACAGACTGGAAGGACAAAATACTTTCAAAAGAATTGGTCAAAACTGACCCAAGACAAATTCATTTTAGAGACTGTGTCAGGCTTAGTGATCCCAGTAATCGGGAGACCAACTCAAAAAACAAAACCAAAGCAAATGGTGTTCGATTCAAACAAAAAAGCCCTAATAAGAACAGAAATAAGGACTTTACTGGAGAAAGGAGCTGTGAAGAGAGTTTTACCCACAGAAGGTCAATTCTTATCCACACTATTCCTGAGAGAGAAAAAAGAACGGGGGAAATACAGACCAATAATAAACCTGAAGGAACTGAATTCGTACATTCCTTACCAAAGATTCAAAATGGAGACCCTGAAGGATCTAAAAAACATCCTTCAGAAGGGCGACTTCATATGGTCAAAATCGATCTGAAGGACGCTTACTTTGCCATACCATTACACCCCCAGGCAGGGAAGTTTGTGAGATTCGAATGGGAATGTTTGGACTAGGGCCGGCACCCAGGACTTTCACAAAACTTCTCAAAAGACCCATTTCACTGTTAAGAAGGTTACAAATAAGAATCCTCATTTACATAGACGACATCCTGATAATAGCAGGGTCAAAGGAGGCAGCGATCTTGTCAAGGGACAGCACTATTTTCCTTCTAGAGAACCTATGGTTCACAATAAATCTAAATAAATCTGTTCTAACACCAGACCAACAGATGGAATACCTCGGGGTCATAATAAACAGTTGCAATATGACATTCAAAGTCCCACCAGAGAAGGTACAAAAACTGGAAAGGTTATGCACTCAAATGTTGAGCATGAAAACTTTTCCCATAAGGAAACTAGCAAGCCTAATAGGAAATCTCATGGCGATCGCTCCTGACTTTACCCTAGCACCACTTCAGATGAGGTTCCTTCAAAAGTGCATGAACATGCAATTGAGGAAAAGCAAGCAGAGATATGGGTCGATAATGAACCTAGACAGCCAGGCAAAGGAAGAGTTGAAGTGGTGGGTAGAAAACCTTTCACCTGGGAATGGGAAGGAAATAAACATTCAACCTCCAGACTTAATCATAAGCTCAGATGCAGCAAAGGGGAAAAAAGGAGGTTGGGGGGCAAACTGTGGTCAGATCTCCATCCTGAACAGGGAGGCAGACTACGAATCCAGAAACTCGACAGACTGGAGCGACTGGAAATTGGGGAAGCTAGTATTCAACCATATAATCAAAGTTTGGGGAACCCCAGAAATCGACCTATTTGCTTCCAGAACAGCCAACCAACAACCAACTGAAAGCCTACTTCAGTTGGGGACCAGACCCAGATTGCTTAGCAATAGATGCACTAACTCAGACCTGGAATCAAAAGCTGGCATATGCATTCCCTCCATTTTCCCTGATAGGAAGATGTCTAGAGAAAGTGAGAAAATCTCAAACTACAGCGATTCTAATAGCCCCAATTTGGACGGCCCAACCTTGGTACCCTGTTTTACTGGGAATGCTGATCTCGGATCCAAGAAGAATAGAAATTCAGAAAGATACACTATTCCACCCATCAGAGGAAACACACTCTCTGATTCAAAATCGGACACTACACCTAGTGGTGTGGAAAGTTTCAGGGAACAGGAAACTCCAGAAAAACTATCGGGATCAGCTTCTAACCTTATCCAACAATCCAAAGCAGAGGGAACTAGAAGAAATTACATGTCAGCCTGGAAAAACTTCAATAGCTGGTGTAGTAGACGGGAAATTGATCCCATTTCATGCCCTATAGACAGATCGGTAATATCATTTTATCACAGTTCTATAGGGGGTCTACCAGTGGGTCAGCATCCACTGGTCAATACTTTACTTAAAGGGGTCTCAAGACAAAGGCCCCCAATGCCGAAATATACAGAAATATGGGACATCGATACAGTGTTAAATTACCTTAAGAAATGGCCCGAAAACGAGTCTTTAAAATTGAAAGAACTTACATTCATAACAGTGACACTTTTGGGAATTCTGACACCGAATAGAGGGTCAGAACTCACAGACTTAGATGTTAATCTCATGGGGAAGTCGGAATCGACCTACGTTTTTATGTACACCCCCAAGCGTTGACGTTGAAATAACGTCGAAGAAACATCATGTGTATGCTGGGTAATAAACGCCGAACCAAAACACATACTGAAAATTTTAAATGTTCAGACAACGTTATTTAGATAGATTTGAAAAAACGTGATTAACAAACGTCTAGAAAACGCTTATTCGACGTCTTTTAAACGTTTAAATACCGGTTGGGCTATATCACAGAGATTGAAAGCCATGTTACAAAAGGAATAACTTAAATGAAAATAAATGAGTAGCGGATATGTTTTTTGTGTCTAATAATAACATGACCATATCGAACTAGCCATTTTCTGTCGCTGCGTAATGGGCTCCGGCCACACCATTTATTTCCCACTCTGGGTAAGATTGGAGTCTGCTAAATCGTGTGCCATGCGTGCCACCGGTTTTTAAGCGTGCCTAAGTGCCATGCGTGTCTAAGTGCTTTGGCGTGCCAACGTGCCATCGTGCCACCAAAACTTTTACGTGCCAAAAATATTTTGGCGTGCCATTCAAATCTCGGCGTGCCATTTGAAATTCTTTGTGCCATCTGAATTCCGGCGTTTTATCTCTATTCTGGAATGTATGTATGAGTATTATATTGTGCTTTGAAGGTTGGAAATTTTGTCCATAAATTGACTTTCGGTTTTGAAAAGGCGAGGCATATATGTTTTATTTATTATAAATCATCAAACATACTTATTACTCTCGAGTTCCAAATAAAAGGGTCAAGCTGGAGTTTTGGCAAGTTCTTTGATGACTCTGTTGGTCGTTAAATGTTGAGACAAACGATTTTATTACTTTTTCTAAAGAACGCGTCATCCCTATTGTTTAAAAATAACCAATCAGTTAAGCATCTTGTAAAAACTCCAGCTCATCCCAAATAAACGGGGATAGGCCAAAACCGAACATCGAAAGATAATAAGGAAGAAAAAAGCCGTTTTAACAAATGTTCCCTATAGGAAGGGAAATATTTTAATAAGGCTATTTAGAGCTAAATGAAAGACTTTCCCTATGATACCATATTTAACTTGCATCGGTTGTTCTTTGTTCAATTTTCAGCACCGTTGCAAAAAAAACTCCAACAAATTATCAATTTATAAATGTAACAAAGCACGAACTTTCGAATAACTCTTCACTTTACGCTGTCAAAAATAAAATGAGACACAAAAACACTGTGCACTCACTACAAACACTATACAACAGGTGAGCAATTTCGGCGAATGCTTGTATAAGAAAAAGTGATGTTTAAACAAACACAAACTTTTCTATTGGTCAGCGGAGTTTCAGCGTCATCGACAGTTTTTTTCACTAGAACACCGGATTTTGGCTTCCCAACCTTTTGGTTCAACAATAGAAGAAAAATAGAAAGAGAAAAGCAATACTTTATGATATCTCACTTAAATGTGAAAAATATACGCCACTACCCACTTGTCCATGCACGTGGTTCAGAGCTACTTGATAAAGTTTTTTATAAGCAGACAAAACATCGAAAAACATCGCCATTTTTCCATTGATATTTTAAATGTAAAGTTTGGGTCTGCCTAGGAATGGCTTATTTTAGGATGATTTTTCCCAATCGGTTTAGAATATCCATGATGAAATGGAAAAACACTATTCATGCAGAAACCTTTTTTTATGGCACGCCGAAATTTGGATGGCACGCGAGCACGTAAAAGTTTCAATGACACGTAGGCACGCTGACACGCAGGCACGCCATGGCACGTTGGCACGCTGGCACGTTGGCACGCTGGCACGTTGGCACGCTGGCACGTTGGCACATTGGCACGTTGGCACGCTGGCACGTTGGCACGCTGGCACGTTGGCACGCCAAAGTACGAAGGCACGATGGCACGCCAAGGCACGAAGGCACGTTAGCACGATGGCACGCCAAAGCACGAAGGCACGCAGGCACGCATGGCACGCGATTTAGCAGACTCTATATAAACAATCATGGCGCAGCTCTGTACCCTCGGTAGCCCTTGATATCTGGGGGTCGGGTGTTAAGAAAAATCGACATCCTCATCAATAGGGGTTTTTTCTGGAAAAGCCCATTTTGAGTTGGGTGGCACTTTGTTATAGTTTAACCGCCGGGGTGTGAGAGAGTTACTAGTATCTGATTTTCTACTGGGGTGACCATTTTTTCACTGGGGAGATCATTTTTTCACTGAGGTGACCATTGGAACGCAGATCTCAGCAAGGATCTCAGTGGGTCATAGAAAAAAATAAGGAACTGAGCAAAAGAAACACCACCCTCGGCTTCCAGGGCCCAAATTATTTGTGCCATAGAGTGGGTCCGGTGACTGTACTGAAAATAGAGGAAATCATTCATCTCTGGTCAGATAAGGCCTGGAGTCGAGGCAGGGTGAAGAAACACCTCGCCGTCAAAAATTTTGAGAACCTTCTGTAACCAATGAAAATCAACAACTTCATCATCGAATACGTAATGAAATGAAAAGTAGCCAGTCCAAGAGCATTTTTTCAAAAGTCATACAAAATTCAGTCGCTTTCAGCTCTAATTATTTACTCGGACTAGACTCCTAAATTAATTCACTTGTTTATTGTAGTCTCCGAAGAGACCTCCAAAGATTGCGTAGCCGTCAGTGACGTCTAGCGGGATATTGGGAAAAGTTTTCAATTAGCAATAATCACGACTCGGTTAAACCTCATTGTCAATGATAATGCCACTGCGCAAAGCTGAAGAATAACTGTAACTCTAGTGACCTAGTATGTTTGACGCATAATAACGACTTATGGTTTGTGTTTTGCTTGATTACGCATGCGTATAAATAATGATTTTCAGTTTTTTATATATTAAAGCATCGGTTTCATGTAGCTATAAATAACTCTCTCCGAAATTAGATTTAGCCGGATTTTTTTATGACGATATAGCTTTATGTTCCACCTGATAGTCAAGAATAAAAAAATTGTAAAATAAATTGAAATTACTGACATAAAATTCATCAAAGCATCAAAATGCATTTGAAATGCTCAGTTTTAACTTTATACAAGCTTCTGAAAAAAGCGGTTTGAAAAAATAAAAAAGGTTGGATAAAAATCAGAAGCTAGTAAATTTACCAAGACATTTTTAAAGCTCTTTTTACGTAATCTCAAACGCGTTTTTTTAAGAACATTTTTAAAAGCCTTTTCTCCAAGGGGTTGCTTTTTTGACGAATTTTGACGTCCATGCGTCCATGCTAACTTGATGTTACGTTTTTCTTTCGGTAATACCAGGGCCTGGCGGTACGTAATATTTTTTTCAAATTTTTTTTTTGTATATATTGATGATGTACCCCTCCAAATTTCATAAAGAAATCACTATTAAATCAAAAGTTATGGCAGAATAAAGTTTGCCAGACCCCCAAATTTGATGAAGAATTTACCATAATTTTGGATCAACGAGTCACATATTTAGGCCTGAAAATCATATTAAGCTACCAATTTGATCAGGTCGACCGACTTTTTCCACAACTAGGATGTCAAAGGACACCAAAAAATCACCTTAGGATTACTCCCTCTACGGACACGAAAATTTTGCCTAGCTGACCGGCTCTAATGGCTCGGTGAATATAAAAAGACATCATTCAAACTTAAATTTTTACACTTTTAGTTTATTATTCTTTGCTATAATAATAATAATAATAACCATATGTATAATATTTATAAAAACTTATTATTCAAATAAAAAATTACGGTACGCATCGTGAAAATAAATGACATAAAAATAGTCTGTAGTCTTTGTGCACACAATCTTGGGCTAAAGGTTTGTAGGTTGTTGTTATTAATTAAGATCAGATCTTGCTTATGTGCAACAACAGACCATTTCAAGAGGATTGATCTGACTTCCGTTTTAAATTTGTTAATTTTGTCTACAAGCTTTTGTCCAGAATTGCAATTAGGCACTGTCTTTAAAACCTCAAACTCAATAACAAAAGGGGTCGCATTTTGTGAAAAAGACGATATTTTGATATTTTTATGTTGGAAATTCTAGTTCTTCGGACTGCTTATACTGTAACGCGACATACAGATATAATACTTTAAAGACTACGGTCTTAAGACCTGCGTTGCCAAGCAACCTTAGAGAATTTAATATAACGAGAGAACTAATACCGGTAATGTATTGTATTATTGTAAGTATTGGTGTACCTTAAGTGGATTAATTTTCGCTGTTTTCGCGATATTTGTCCATTTTCACGATTTTTTTTATTTTTAATCCTTTTTGCATTGCCTAAATCCCCTAGGAAAATGAAAGAATTTAGGTAAAAAACAGGCAAATTCGTGAAATTAAATCCACGCGAAAATTTAAATTCGCGATTCGCAAAATTAATTCCACTTAAAAGGTAAGTGACGTGAGGGCCATTTATACTAAATGACAAACAGTCTGAGAGTGAAAAAATAAACAAATACGAAATTTTTAATACAAATCAAGAACAAATAATATAAAAACGTGTACATGAAACCATAGTAATACGATGAAACAAAATATGCATATAAATATAAAATAAAAGGGTTAAAAAATGTAAGCATTATAAAAAAACACAAACACCAAAAAATTTCTAAAACACATTCAATCTCTAAACACCAATTTCAGCATCTGAAATTTCTAAATCGGACAGGGTGATTCTGGACAGTTGACTGACTCGACTGTCCGAACGATGTAAAGTTGAATTAAATCCAGAATTAAAATTATTCGTCATTTGTTTATTATTATTTTGAGTGTTAAACTCCTCTTGAGTTCCAATCGATGATACAGAAGGCGAGCGAAACACTAAGGGCGTTAACGCGGGCGTAAAATTGGGCGAAAGTATACCCGAAGTGTATGTAGATTGCAATTCCTGCGGCAATCGAGGAAGTGAAGTCACTGAAGATAACATACTTGTCCTTCCAGAGTTCAATACATGAAGAGGAATATCAATGGGCGGAGCGGGCGGTTGGGGCGCCTGATGCGGTACTTTGCCCAAACTGCCCGGTTTGGGATGTTTACCAGGAAAATGTATACGATTTTTCATTGGCGTCACATCGTGTAACAGTGGTTGCTTAGCAGCCGCATTGTTTTTTATGATGTCTTTTTGGGAGAAAGAATATTTCGAAGGATGGTTCAACTGTGACCCACCGCCCATTTTACGCCCAATCTCTGAGAAAACAGAATTGGTTCCTGAGTTTTGGTAGGGCGGTTTCCAGTTATATTTGTTATAGGGGTTATCATATGCACGCCGTAAATCTTCCTCGCTTCCAATAATGGTACTAAAACTTCCACCATACGATAAAGGACCTTCTTCTTGGAAAGGGCGAACACTTTCCATAATGGCGTCACGCTCGTCTTCGTTCACTTCCGCCAGTTTGGCGTACAATAAATTACTGACGTCAATTCCACCCGCCGCCTCGCCTCCACCCTCCTCCATGAAATCTTTCAAACTTTCGTGACTATCTGATCGATTAGTGGAAATCATTTTGTTGCTTTGACGTGGTACGAAATAACAGCCGTTTCTGTGAACGGCAGAGTTCAAACTATACAAACTACTCTCCTGTGTGGATCGTGATATAAGACTTTTGGTCGGTTCGCTTTTCATTTTACCGGACGAATAACCAAAGACAGAATCATCCTCCAACTCTTTTATCATTGTTATCTCCGATAATGTGTCTGGCAAACGATGCATTTCCGAATCGGTTTTCCCTTGCTCCGCATAAATCCCGAATGAATAGGTGCTGGCTTTGTCCGCTGCTGATACCGATCGTCCGGTACCGCTACCATCCGGTAGTAACCCGGTCTCTGAAGAAACTTGCGATTTCTCGACCGGGTGGTCACCATTATAAAAATGTTGCAACCGATCGAACGATGATGCACCACTATTGAGTAATTCTCTCTCAACAGAATTCGATAGACCTGGTTCTTTCTTTGTATTACAGAATCGTGCAGTAGCAGGGCCTCTATTGAAACAACCTTTCTTTCTTAAAAAGTAAGCCATGCATGTGATGAAAATGATCATGAGAAAGACGGCTATGGAAGCAACGACCACAACTGTGGTGGTGGTCCCCTTCATGTCTGCTTTGTCCGACACGTGCGTGTAAACAACACAGCCAGGACACGTGTAATTGACTCGAACAACAATATCGGTGGTGACAGCCGTCGTATTTGGCCCGTTATCTGCTCGAACTTGGAATCGAATATCTTTAAGATCTTCCTCGCTGCTTTCTTTATCATCAATCGAGTTCAAACTACGTCGTCGTCGTTCCCGTTTCTGATCGTCGTTGATTGCGTTGTCGTTGTTTTTACCGTCGACTTCGAGCGAGTTGGTGATTTTTTGACGTCTCAAATCTTTGTTGACGACAATGACGCCTGTGTTGACGTGTATACGAAAATCGTCTATATTTGTTGGATGAATTGAATAGTAGATTCGTCCTGCTGGTCCACCATCTCTATCTGTTGCTGAAATCTGAAATTGATATATAAAAGTTGATTTTAGAATCTGTTTTCCACCACAGTATAAATTATGTTTCTTTCCCAGATACCTTCTATAGAACTTCTTAAAGACTTGAAGGGATAAAAGATTTTCAGTATTCGAAGACTTTACATGCATTCCAAACGATCGCTCGTGAAAGATAAGCTTATCTCGTCTCAACGGATTTGATAACACATTTAAGGGCTTCTTATTTTCAAAATACACTGCGGGTAGAAACTGCAAGGGGGAGGAGTAAGACAAAATGAAATAACAATAGGAATGTAAGGATGAAAGAATAAAACGATGAAAAAAAACAAGTACAGCCTTTCCCCCATATCTTAATATTTTTCAAAAACAGAAAAAAACGTCTAAATTTTTTTAAATGTTCAAAAGAAGGAAGGATTGATATAAAACATTTAAAATACATGCATTCGTCGATGAGAAAAAAAATCCCCCAAAAAGAGAATTTAAAATTTCACACAGCTTTCGCCTTTTTTTGCATGAAAAGCGATCGACTGTAAGAGAGCCAACCCACCATATCTATCTTATACTCCATCTTTAACAATACAATAAATTTAAAAGAGACATGATGATATATTAAAGTAAGAAAACACTTTAAAACGTTAGACAGATAGGACATATCATAACACTCAAAAACTGTCTGATATTTCATGTTTATATTACTAAGAGGAACCACTTCATTTGTGAAAAGAATTCAATCAAAAGCCTCCTTGCGCAGTGAACAATCTTAGAATTTATACCGCCACGCATTGAAAACTAGTTCACCAAACATAGAGATACAGAAATAAAGAAATTCATCAATCGAATAAATCAACAAGCGAGGCAAAGTGGGAGGAGTCCTGGACAGTCTCGATGACAAGTTATAAGAGAGCCTCAGAAAAATTTGCACTTTATATCTCATAAAACTACCTCTTGTAAAGTCCAACCTCTATTTGTAACGAAGCTCCAGTCAGATGACAGCTCTCTACAGACACTAATACCAATTACAAAAATTACATCTTGACATATGAAACGAACGGGACACTTCCCCCTTCTCCGAAAGAAAAATGGACACATCGATACAACAGTAAAATGTGAAATACACAGCAAAAGAGAGCGCTGTCTTCTCTATTATACACATATCCAGTTGACGAAATATTTTTTCAAAATCAGGAAGACATTTTTGTTGAAATGAGAAGAAGAATAACTGCTTCAATGTTGTTTACATATAAATTGAATCACATTCACAATCGAACGAAGAAACGCTTCTAAAAATCCATAATCAAGCATGCTGCGTTGCACAGTGAAACTTCACACAAAGTTATTCATCAAAAAAATTTATACGACTGAACAGGAAAACTTTCATGGATGATTTCTTGTGCTCCAAATTTTTGCCAGGACGAGAAGGAAACTCACTTTTCTCTCCTTATTTATTTTAAACAACAACGGATTCGCTTTACGTGGAAAATAAATGGGAAATGGCTGGAGTTCTTTTTCTCTCTCCAAAGTATCCCACTGGTCAAAATGATCATAGAGTACATCGAAGATTGAAAAAGAAGAATGAGAAAGAGGTGTGAGAAAGAAAATGAAGTGAATTTCGTCTCAAAAGAATTTCATTTCAAAAGAATGGAAAAATTCAAGAATAATTCGCAATCAAAGCAAGGTAAGATTATTTTTACTGAATGTCTAAGTAGCATAAATGGTAGCCTGTACAAACATAGACCTCAAAATCTGTCAGTAGAGGTTGGTACAGGTTAACAATATATGTCAGCGATATTGCGAACCAAACTCAAGAATATATTCTTGATAACCGGTTTCTTATTTGAACAAAATTCAAGTTTTGCTCGAGTTATTTTTGAGTATGCCAAAGTAACAATAAAAGAACCATGTCATAAGCTCTCTAAAAGCTAGAAAGCTAGAAATTATGAGAAATCAAATCAAATCATTGTTTCGAATTTTTATTATTTTTTTGTGAGAGAGAAAAAAAGCCTGAGAATTAAAAGCTATTAAAGGATTAATCATGAAATGTAAAAGTAAAAAGATCTCATCCCACCAACTTATGCGCGACAACCGAATAGTTTGTAAATGTAGTATGAGAAATAAATATTTGAGAAATATTATCCTGGTCCCCTGGTGAGAATGGGGAACTTAGTAATTGGAGGGAGGGAGGGACGCGAATACTTTTTTGACGCAAACTTGGATATATGGAGATTGACTTACATTGCCAATAACACTACCAAAGGGCATGTCTCCAAACATTCCAAAAGAATATCCTTTCTCTCTGAACACCGGTTGATACTCGTTCACATCTTCCACAGCGATCTCAAAATCCATGCTAGCCTGTTTCGATGGTGTTCCGTGGTCATAGGCTAATACTCTCAATGTGTAGCTACGGCTCTTCTCGTAATCAAGGCTAGTCTTAGTGTACACCCAACCAGGGAATGATTCGTTCATGTAAAAGTAGTCCTGTCCACCATTTTCTAACTCCAAGATCTTGTATGAAACCTGTGAAGAATGGATGAAACGTGAATTTTTAAGACAATATCTTTTAAAACTTACAATCCATTCTTACTATCATTTCAATTAATTACCAAAAGAATTAATTCCTCTAACAATTAGTCCGTGTCTCGTCTTTATGATTTATGATTTTCTATAAGTACGACGAAGCTCTAACCATGACTTTCTGTTTGGATCCGTTTCCGGTCATTTTAATTGACCTTTTCATAAATTACGTCACGAACAACAACTGCCTCGTTTTGAATTGAGCGCTATGGTAACCGAATCTCAAGGGAGCTTATCAAAACTTGACTTCATTGATAGATGTGTTATTTTGAGTCTCGTGAGACATAATCACCTTGGCAATTGTATGAAAAGGGGTCAAAATATGAGTTTTTCACCAGTTAAGAGGCTTTCATACTTCGAATTTTGACTCAGGATTTAACCATGTAACTACTATGATTCGTAAGACAACTCACCCTTCCATTTTCACCGATATCTTTATCCATAGCACCGGCTCTGAACACCATCGAATGAGGCGGCATATTTTCTTTGATGTTGATGTCGTTGAAACGGATGTGATCGTAATTGAAACCGGGTGCGTTATCATTGACATCCAAAACTGTCACATTCAAACTTGTATACGCCTCCATACCCTTCCCTAAAATTAGAATGAGAATAATATGGCCAGATGAACAGGAGTTCTAGAATTGGATCATTCTTTAGTGGTGCGTAAAATGACCGATCTATATCTTTTCAACAGCCATCTAGCTGGATACTCTCAGAAAGTATTTGGAAATAAAAAGGCAAAGATTGATAAATAAATAAATTCTATCAATTCCAATTTTACGAAATACTAACACTTGAAAGATGTTCTTTTAAATTTCTCTTTGAAAACGCGAAATTAATTAACACACACGAAATTGATTAACACACGCGAAATTAATTAACACACTCGAAATTAATTAACACACTCGAAAATAATTAACTTACGCGAAATTAACTACACACGCGAAATTAATTAACACACGCAAACGTAATCACTTGTGATAAGGAAAGCCTGTATCAAACGCTCCTTCGATGCTCGTCCTCAGTCTGGTAAAGGCTAGGCTAGAAATTTTAACTACCTTCAGTATCGGCAACTTGTATAGTCAATTGAATGGTGTCAGTCGTTTCACGATCCAATTCCTCTCGAGTCTCGATCCATCCATCCGTCTCGTTTATTCGAAGCCATTTCGTACCTTCTTGACCCGAATGTATCGAGTAAGTGAGTTTACCGTTCGCTTGTCTCGGATCATCGGCGTCCGTAGCTTTTACCTGCAGTAATTTGGTACCCACTTTGATATCTTCATACTGGGTCACATGATAAGCTTGTTTCTCGAAGACCGGTTGGTTGTCGTTGATATCTTTGATTTCAATGTGAACAGTGCAACTGGCAGTTAGTGGATTCTTTTCTCGAGGTAAAGACACGACTTCAGCGACTACGGTCAAGGTGTATTGCGATTTGGTTTCACGATCGAGATTTTTATACGTAGTGATGGTACCCTCTTCCATGGAAAAAACACCACCTGTATTACCATCTGTGATGCGATAAGTGAACTCCTTGTAACCATTTTGAACGGTAGCTTCGACGTAACCGATGGGTACGCCGTCTGGAGTGTGTTCTTCAATGCTGAAACGATAACTGGGTTGTCTGAAGTAAGGATTCGGTTGATGTAGCTGGCTTACATGGATTTCGACCAGAGCCGTTGAGGAACGACTGCCTTTGCCGTTTTTGGAGTCATAAGCGATGACTTTCAGTTTGGCAATTCCAGGTGAGAATTGGAAAGGTTTGTTAGCGTAGATTTTGCCAGTATCTTGTTCGATCATGAAGGGATCGAGTGATGTTTCAAGTTTGTATTGAACGAAACCAAAATTGCCTTGGTCTGGATCTGTTGCGTCCACTTTGATGATGAATTGGTTCTTCCTCAAAGGCGTGTAAACATTTTTAATGGTGTAGACAGCTTTGGAGAATCTTGGTGAGTGATCGTTGACGTCTTGAACATTGATTTGTAGATCACCGTACGTTCGATGTACGCCGTCGAACGCACATATACGTAGCTTGAACGAGTGGTTTGTTTCATAGTCTAAGCGGTGTTGAAGAAAGATTTTACCGCTGTACTCGTCGATGGAGAACATTGAATTGTTTGACGGTGTTGAACCTTTGGCTTCGATGCTGTATTTAATGTCCGTTTTTGTTTTGTCATTATCATCAGCATGTACCTGTGTCACCAATGTGTCTACTTTAGCTGCTTCGCTGATCAATACAGGCTGCATTTTGTCCAATATAGGTTTATTATCGTTGAGGTCTTCCACATTAAAGTTGATATAGGAATCAGCGTATCGGTAAGGATTCCCACCATCTGTGACACGAACCACCAGGTTGTGTTTGCTCTTCTTTTCATAATCCATTTCTTTGATCAAGTACATGATATGCCGAGGACTAATGTAGAACAGGCCATCCTCGTTACCGGAGATAATTTGGAGTTTCAATCGGTTCTGATCGATTTTATCATCATCGCGAACGTGGAAGGTATAGATCAGTTTGGGATGAACGAAAGGATGGAAATCTGTCTCTGGTATATTGAATGTTTTATCCTTCTCAAGGATCTGTGGATCATTATCGTTGACATCAGTCAGGTTCACCAAAACATTCAAAAAACGTTCCACCTTCTCAATTGTCGCTAACACATCCAAGAAGAAATTCGCTCGCTTCTCATAATCAACCGCCACGCTGTTATTGACGTAAATATCACCCTGTGTCTCGTCAATTCGGAACGCATAATCGGGATTACTTCTCTTGCTGATCGTGTATCGGATGACGTTATCAGCATTATCGGATACAGCTACAACCTTACCGAGGCGTATCCCGTTTTCAGGGTTTTCATCAATCGAGAAGACAACCGATGAATTCAAAAACCTCAATGTTTTGTCGTCGGATTGGCCAACAGTGACGAGGATTTCAGCGCGGTTTGATAGCGTAAAGTACAATCCGATATCCGTAGCCAGAACATGCAACCGGTATTGCCCGTGAATAATTCCTTCTTCCATTAATTGGACGTCGCCCGTTTTCCGGTTAATCTGGAACTTCCGATCGGGTGGTTCAAACCGATACCGGACTTGCTGTCGGCCATCTTGGTCACGATCGGTTGCTTTCACAGTCCCGATGATAGCCCCGACTTTGATTTGTGGTACTGAAAATTCATAAATTGATTTGGTGAATACAGGCTTGTTGTCATTTTTATCTTGGACCTGTATCTCGACTGTCGTCTGATCAAACGAATCCGCTCGCTTTCCTTCCGCTTTCACTTTGAACGTATACGATCTCCGTTCTTCGTAATCCAACGATTTGATCAAATGAATAGCACCTTTCTCGATGTCCACTTCAAAATGATCAGCCACATCTTGACTCGGATCAACCAACGAATATCTCACGAACGCATTTTTCGGCGTGTCTGCATCGATCGCTTTGACGTAAAGTACGGGCGACGAATTGACGTCGACTTTCTGCGTTTCGATGACCGTTTTACGGTAAATTTTCTTCTCGAACACCGGGTCCTCGTCATCTTCATCGTCAACAATGATGGTGATGTTTTGTTGTGCTTTATGGTAAGGTGATTCAACGTTCTTCGCTTCCACTGTAAAAATATACTTCCTTCGTTGTTCGCGATCCAACTTCTCGTTCAACCACAGTTGGCCTAAATAGTAAATGAATGAAGATTTGAGAATAGCAGTCTCTGTTGTGATGAGAGTAAAAAGAATGCCGCCCGCCGCCCTATAAAATGATACAGAATTCACCACATCGGACACCGGATTTATAAATCTCATTTATAAGTCTCCATCCCTTTTCATAACGTTATTAACCAGAAGAGAGCCAACAGAATCACAGCTATATCGATAGATTGAGAAATTTATCTAAGAGTTACTATCACTGACCTGTTTTAGAATCAAGGCGAAGCACTTTGGACGGGTTAACAAAATCGACGATGTGAAAAGTCACACGAGAATTCTTGACGTCATCAGCGTCAGTATGACGTAACCGATGTATGGAGCGTGGAATTGGTAAAGAGTTTTCCAAAATATGAATTTGTTGATGGGCACCGCTCGTGAAAATGGGCGGGGAATCGTTGACGTCATCAATGGTTATGATGACTTTGCACGTGTCTTCGCCGTAAGGTGATGCTACATTTCTAACCAACACATCCAATGTATATTTATCCCGATTTTCCCGGTCAAGAAGTATACTCGTCCGAATCATTCCCGTTTTGGAATCAATATAAAAACCGGAATTCTTATCCAGGATTTGATAGATGACTTCTTTGTATTCGGGTAAGAGATCATCATCGACGGATTGCAATTGGACAACTTCAGTACCGATAGGTTGATTTTCCCGAACACTTGCTTCAAAGACGGACTTCAAGAATCTCGGTTTTTGATTATTGACGTCTAACAGGCGAACTGTTAAATCGAAAGTCGAATTGAGGGATTTGGTGTTTGTCGAATCTCGCTTCTCCATGGCCATAATTTGCAAGCCATAAGTTTGTCGTTTATTGATGAAGAGCGTTTTGGATGTCTTCAGTTCGCCCGTTTTTCGATTCAATTCAAAAGTATTTTCGATGTTCCCTTAAAAAGAAAAACAGGTGTAAGTTAATTTCCCAAAAATACAATATACAGTTGAACCCATGTAATTCGAACTCCTATAATTCGAAAACTCATATAATTCGAATAAAATCTTCGGTCCCGTCCGACTTAATCAAACTTAATCACACTCCTATAATTCGAAAACTCATGTAATTCGAACAAAATTCTCGGTCCCTTGAGAATTCGAATTACATAGGTTCAACTGTAATAAACGACCTCCTCGCTTTAATATCACACCCCCCCCCCCAAAAAAAAAAATGTTAAATTTAGTTTATGTTGTAACCCAAGGAAGAGGGATGCTATCACATACAAATATATAGAAATACCTGACACGATAACATATTCGATGTTTGTTTTGGTGTCGCCCGCGTCAGGATCGCTCGCGTGCACGTGGCTGATGATTACTCCAACACCTTCGTCCTCGCGCACACTGATTTCCGACTTGGAATCGAATTTGGGTGGACAGTCGTTGACGTCAATGATGTGTATAGCAACAGTGAGTGTGTTAGATAACCGGTATGGTAGCTCTTCCGCCAGATCGCTGACCCGTATTTTGATTACGATTTTATCGTGTTTCTCACGATCTATTGGCTCAGTGAAAGCGATCTCGCCTGTCAAAGGCGAAACTTTAACCGGTGCGTTTACTGAATCTTCAATCGAGAAAATACATTTGCCTTCCATTCCTCGGTCACGGTCTTGTGGCGTTTTGAGAACTGAACTGATCGGTTTGTTGATCGGGTAATTTTCCGGTACCCGGTATGTTTCCGGGTTCTTAGGGTAGGAGGGTGGATACATGTTCTTGGGTACGATGTAAACATTCAATAGAATCCATTCAGTGTATCTGAAACAGAGAAAAGGATAACTATGTTATAATACGATTGGCAAGGATATCGAGACAAGGGTTGTGATTCAACGAACGCACTTTTAGTGTGTAATTAGCGAAATTAAATTCCACGAAACACAGAAAGACCAGGTTAAACAATATTTACTCCCTAAATATGACTTTTTAAGGCAAAGTTAGCCCATAAATTTGCTAAAAAATCTCAAAAATCACAAGTAGAAAATTTTCAAAATTAAAGCTGCGAAAATCAGAAATTTCCTCCCTTAATAAGGTATAATGAATAATAATTTTGTCCCACGACCGAAAAGCTCAACATTTTAGGAAAAGAGGATTATTAGAAGGTGGTCAAAAGATATATCATCATTGTCTTCTACGCACTAAAATCAACTTCTAAATCATCGTCGTAAACCTTACGATAGAAACCCAAAGATAAGCAATAATTACCTGATTGAGGTTTTATCATTAGCGGATACGGTAACGTTGAGTTGATAGTACGGAACTTTATGATGATTCGACGTCACTTTGATGATACCAGTTGTGGTCAAAATATCGAACGGAATGTCCAAGTTCCGTTGAGTAGTTGACGATACCAGCTGATATTTCAAGTCGGTGTAAGAAAGAAGGTTCATATCCCACTGATTCTTAACAATTTGTTCCTCGGGCCCTGATGACTTGATGGTAACATGAGGACAGGATTCTTTGAACAGATGACCACCTGTTTTTGGGGCAATAAATATGGCGACTTTCTGGTAATTGGTGTATAGCCTTGATTCCTCATCCTCTTGAACACTGACCACCATTTCGTACATTGGCTTCTGAGCTATAGCAGCACTAATATCGACGCTGGTGAAAATGATGCCAGTTGACTGATCAATGTTGAAGATTTTCAAAGCCGCATTGTGTGATTCAAACAAGGCGATCAGACTATAGGTCAAAGGAACGGTTTCTTTGTCTTTATCAGTCGCTGTCACTTGCAGGACTCTTTGATTGCTTTTCGTACCGACATTGATGCAAGCGACGTAGGGTGAATTACGCATGAATTCTGGAGGGTGGTCATTGATGTTTCGAATAACGATGGTGACAGTGACCTCATTACTGTTGCCATTCATTCCATGATCAGATGCACCGATAGTGATATTGTAAGAGCCTTTATCTTCTTCACTGTCAAATTTCTTCTTGGTTTTGAGGACGCATACATGACGGTTATTGCCGTACGACTGTCGTGTCTCGATCTCAAATTTATCTTTATCGTTATGTTGGTCTCGTAAGTAGTACGTGAATTTGCCGTTCTCTCCCGTATCCGCGTCAACGGCGACCACTTCGCCGACCGTCGTGCCTGGTTGAAGCTCTTCTGACACTTCGAAACGGTAATATTGTTTTTGAAACTTTGGCGCCTCGTCATTTTCGTCGTCAACGTTTACCGTAATGGTGGCTTCACTGCGTTGCGGAGGAATCCCTAGGTCTTGAACTCTAGCTTTAAGACTGTAGGTACTTTTCGTCTCACGATCTAGCGATTTTGTGACATAAAGATTACCGCTAGGTGACATCCTGAAAGATTTAGAGTCCTCATTTGGAAGAAGTTTGAAGAAAAATTGTCCGTTATTTCCGACATCTGCGTCGGATGCGTTTAACGTTAAGATCAACTGATTAGGAGGGTTGTTTTCCCGGACGCTGACAATCTGTGAACTGTTGAAAAACAAGGGAGGATTGTCATTCATGTCGCGAACTTTAACTTCAATCTTAAATTGAGCTGAACGCGAGGGTGTCCCTCGATCAGTTGCTTCAACATAAATCACGTGTCCTTCGGACGTTTCAAAATCCAACGATCCATTAGTTCGAACTTCACCGCTTGTTGGATGAATCTGGAAATGTCCAGTAGTGTGTTTAGTCCGGTAAACAACTTCACCGTTGATACCACTATCAAGGTCCTCTGTGACGCAAGTATACAATAAATGACCGACACCCACTCCTTCGTTGACTGCTACTACATTGTTTTGGTTGATGAAGCGTGGCGTATTATCGTTCACATCTTGGATGTTGATCACGACTTTGGTGACGTTGGAAACGCGTGTTGGATGTAGAGAATCAACAGCTTTGATGATAAGCTCAAAATGTGAATATTCCTCGTAATCGATAGGCTGGTTCGCTTTCAACACACCAAAGTTACCCATACTAAAGATATTTTTGATGTTGCCTGATTTGATATTATACTCGATGAAAAGTTCACTGTGGGATACAGGGCGCATTGCTCTGACTCGGCCAACTTCGGCGCCTTTCACATTGTTTTCATCAAGGTGAAACTCGTATTTGGCCTTTTCAAAGACAGGCGGCAGCGTGGATGGCGGTAGAACGTTTAACTGTACGCGTGCACTGTCTGCTGTTTCCGGTTGTGGGTTCTTACGGTCTGTCACGTAAGCCGTAAACAAAAATTTAGTCTTTTTGGTTTTCGTCAAATTGTTTAAAAGTTTTATTCCACCCGTGTATGTATCAATATCGAAGAAAAAGTTATCTTTGTGAAGGATCTTAGCACTGAATTGAGAACTATCCGTGGCATCTGGGTCGGACGCTTTCAAAAATGCAGCATTCTTGTCTGTTGGAAAGTTAGTGTGAACCGAAATGTTGAAAAACTTGGAAACAAATTTGGGCATGTTATCATTTTGATCAAGGATTTGAATAACGACGTGGCCAGCGGAGGATCTTCCTAATACATCTTTGACAGTGGTGGATAAGGTATATCGATTCTTTTCTTCCCGATCAAACTTCTTGTTAGCGTATATTTTACACGTTGAAGGTTGCACACGAAAGTCAGGGTGATCGATGGCACATGTCAAATGATCTGAACCGATAATATCAGGATCGGTAACCTCCATCTTTCCTAAAAGGTTTCAAAAGAAAAAGCTTTTGGTGTAATAATGTTGGCCACTAGTTGTGTGAAATAACATCGAGTTTAGAAAGGTAAAGACAAAAATACAACAGCTTTTTTGGAGTTTAGGCTGAGCACAAGCTTAAACAATAGAACTATTGTTTGCGAGTTCAAATCTCAGCCATAATATGCTTATAAACTAAAGAAAAAAGGAGTACCTTCTAATTTTGCAAGCACTTTTCACTGATGATAATTCTCACTGAACATGTGAGTGAGAGCAAGTGCTTATTATTACTATTATTACTATAAAAGGTAATGCATAGACAAATCCTGTACTAATTGTACTTTCCAGTAACGAATCGGGTAGGAATTTTCTCTAGAAAGTTTTGAAGGTTTTTTCATTTGAGCTAAAGAAAAGATTTACCGATAAATTTGTTGACTTTGTTATTTTCTTCCAAGCTGAAATTCATGTTGGGCACAACAAATTGCGGATCATTGTCGTTGGCGTCCAATATTTTGATTTCGATGACGGCTTTACCGGAAAGTGGGCTCATTCCGTGATCTCTTGCCGACACATGAATTTCCACAGCATCTGTCTGTTCGCGATCTACATAGTCGTTGAGTATTATTCGTCCAGTATTTTCTTCGATATAAAACCAATTATGTTCATGTTTGGATGTGATGGTGTATGAGATACGACCATTGATACCACTATCCAAGTCAACAGCTTTCACTTGTATCACTACTGATCCCAGTTTGGCAGTTTCGTTAAGTTCTGTCTCGTAAACTTGTTTTTCGAACGTTGGGTGATTATCATTTTTATCGACTACATCAATGGTGTAATCGACGGTACCAGTTAATGGAGGTAAACCAGAATCAGTAGCAGAGATTGAAAGATTTATGCTCGGCGTCTTTTCACGATCTATCTCTTTTATCGTTTTTATGAAATATTTTTTTGTCACTCGCCCGTTTAAAACTTCGTCTTTCGTTTGCATCAGTTTGAAGAATTTGTCACCTTCAGTGAGACGAACGGTGACTATTTTATTATTAGCCTGTGTTAAGTCATTATCAACGGCTGTCAGGCTACCAATGGTTGTCCCTACTGGCATTCCTTCCACCAGGTTGGCAGGTCTTTCATTTCGTGGATGAATCTCCAGAATTGGGGCTTCATCATTACAATCCAAAACCTTAATTTTGAGATAAAACGTCTTTTTGCGTGACGGTGTGCCTTTGTCTTCGGCAATGATCAAAAAGGTTATCAAGTCATTCGTTTCAGCGTCTAAACTGTTGGTCGCTAAGAAGATTTCACCCGTCGTTTTATCAATACGAAAGTCGTTATTATTGAAAATATCAAACTCAACCTCGCTGTTTTTCCCACTGTCAGCGTCTGTTACTTTCACCTTGAATATTGGTACACTTTGTGAAACATTCTCATAAATCTCCACATTCTTTGGTAAATCTTTATCAAAAACTGGTGAATTATCATTGATGTCGGTCACGGTAATATCGACTTTGAGATACGAACACAAATTGGATATACGTTCACATGCAGAGATGGTGAGGTTGAAACTATCCTTACGAAAGTCAACATCCAGTTCGTGTCCTTCGTTTAAAGCTAAAACATAACGCGGTTGATTGTTCTCACTGACTTTACGGACTCTGAACGTCTCATCGGTGTTGCCTTCTTCGATCCCGTAAACCACCTCTTGATTAGTGTCCGGATCTTGAGCATTCGGGAAGATGATGTCGTCGTAAGGTTTAACGTCTTCCGGTACGGAAACATGCCACGATTTTTTGGCAAATCGCGGCCGGTTATCATTCACATCCTTGATGAAGATGGTGACCGTCAAAAAATCGAGCGTATTTTTTCGATTCAAAAACAATTGATAGCCTTCCATCTTTTGTTTGGCAGTGAGTTTTTCATGATCAAAGGTTTTTCTGGTAAACACCTCACCGGAGAGTGTTATAGCGAAATTCGATTGTATATTAACGAGTTTGTATTTAGGATTGGTATATTTTTTGGGATGTCCGACCTGTCCGACGACGGTGTTTATGGGTAGCCCTTCATCCACGTATAATGTATATTGCTCAAGTTTGCGGTAAGGATAAATGACGCCGAGTCGTAGTAAAATGAGTAAAGGAACTAACAAAACACTGTGTACCATTGGTTTCTTCATCTTCGTGTGTTCTTCTCGTTATGGTGGTGGTGTTGGTTAAAGTCGCTCTATCAGTCGTCAACATTGTTGTGTTTCTTCTCCAATTTCACATGGTTCCTTCCAATTTGTGTTGATTTTTTCTTCAATTATTTCTTCTTTATTATTTGTTCTGGTAAAGAGATGAAACATTTAGAAATGACGTCTACAATATTAACTTAAAGACTATCGATCAAGATTTACAGCAATCTAATATCAGTCCGACTGCCGATTAAAAAATGTGATGATGTTGCAAAACGTTTGCAGTTTTTTAGTCAATCAAAATAGAATATTAACGCGCGTTACATCAGTTTATTGTTTATAGTTAACAATACAATGCGTTTTTTTGTAATCGAGTTTGTAATTACAAAAGCGAAGTCCAGAAAATCTGCAATGCTTTGGCTAAACATAAAATATCAAATATTAGAATAAAAGGTCTGTGTTTTGAATTCAAAAAATAAAAAGAGCAACTCGCATTTCTAAAACAGCTCAATGAGATTTTAAGAACCAATCAACGTTCTTGCTTTTCACTGCTGACGGGCTGCTGACTCGGTATCTGGCATATTAACCCGATCGATTGTCTTAACATTTTTTTCATGTTTTTAAGAAAATCCTGTCAGATGAAAGTTTATAGAAAGACATGTTAATCACGTTCCGGTACCGTGGGTTTACATTAATCTTACTCCCCTGGGAAGTTCAATCCACACGAATCTGTCAAACAAAACAGCAGGCCAGTACCATTTTTTTTTCCATAGAAACTGAATACAAATGTCCCTCACAATACGGTTTCACGGAATTGGACAAGACATGTTACGCCATAATCGATTGGGCACGCTCTGTCAAGAAGAACCACGTGACCGCAGTCAGTTTTTGTTCGACTTTTGGATTCGACATGTTTTATTTGGAAAACGAAAGACAGCGTGCAAATGTTATTTCGTTGTTGAAGTTAGCTAAAACTGGCGCAAACTCATTTTGGATTCAAGGCTCTTTCAACAGCAGTAAGTTTCCATTCAATCCTATCATATAATTTATATTCCAATTTGAAACCACGTCGCTCTTTAGTATACAAAAGTCTCTAAAAATCGCTTGATTAACAGGGATACATTTTCGATGTTTCGTTCTCTAAACTCGTTTAAGAGACTTTACTACGGAAAACTTGAGTGGTCTCAAGTTGGCAAGTCCCCATTACCCTATTTCATAGGGTCCATGCATCTGTTGCATGAAAATCTTCATACAATCCTAAATTCAGTTTTGGAATTGGTCCGAATTAATCTGTCTTGAGAATTGAAACAGTTAGAGGTCTTCTTTGTCGACGTTATCTCTAACTCACTCAAGAGTGCTTTGAAATGAAACTCTGATCATTCAAATGACGTGAAATGATTCTAAACATACTTGCAAATGTTATTTCGTTGTGGAGTGGTTTAGCACAATAATACTTCAAATGGTGATAAAAGCATGAAACTTGGTACAAATGTTGCCTAGGGTATAAGAAAAAAAATTCAAACAGAAACACCTGAAAATGTCACGTGACTGCTGACGTCAGCACTTTTTTTGCAAAAATTTTAAAGTCCCCAAACTATCAAGTATTATATACCGTTGGAAAGTAAATTTTTCACTGAACAACATTTTTGCCTACAATTTTCCTTGAAATTAATCAACTAAAAGTTATAAGCCGTCAAAGTTCCAAAACTGTGACGTCATCAAAATGCAACTATTTCGATGACGTCATTAGGTCAAGTATTATATACTGTTTGAAAATTGCAATTTAAAGCCAATTTTGAGACTCAAATGACTGACCAACAAATAAATTTTTTACTTCAAATTGAGTAAATTGGTTCACCAACTTGTGTAATAGTATCTGAATTGTGAAACAAATAGCAATATAGTAGTTGCGGTTTGTTGTGTGTTTTCATGAATCCTTTTATGTATCCAAACGACGAGTGTGAAATTTAGAATCCTCAATAGCCAACCGCCAACCACGACATTCTGTACCAGAGTATAACTCGCGTTTATCGTTCGTTAGTATTGATCTGTGCATATTGTCTGTCTGTTTTGCCGTAAAATTTCCGTGAAGTTATCTCTGCGAAGAACGAAAATGAACGTTTGAATTTTCCGTAGAAATCGGGTCCCTGTACTCAGTGAACACCAAAAGTCTCACAACGGAGTAAAATTATTTTTTGATCCACTGAGGATGGGTGAGTCAAATGGCAAGGTTATTTAAACCTATTGCTCTTTCATTGTATTTTCAGTCTGTTTTTTGTCCTTCTTTATTGTTTCAATGTGGTCTCAAGAAGACAGGGGCAAATTCCTTAACTAAGGTGAATAATGGGGCGGATTCCAGTGGGTCACAGAGATATGGACGTATTGATACTTTTGGCCTTAACAAAGTTTGTTTTCCTTGTTAAGCATAACGAAACTTTTGCTACCCCTTCAGAAACGAACACGGTAAAAAATTAATGGGGTTTTTCTATTGACCCATATTGGCATATTTGAGTTCATAACTGTGACAATTAATGAGGTTTTATGAGGTTTAATTACTCGTAGAATTTGGTTAATTTTTTATTATAAAAATTTTGAGGCTTACTGTATCCATGGTTATACTTGAATTTGTGAGTTTACCCAGGGAAAAAAGATAAAGTGATTCCCCTTTGGACCAATTTCCCTCTCGACCCTGTTCAGATATCTAATATTTCCTGACTATTTTCCCATTACCCCCTTGCCTCGAATTGCTGCTCATTTTCTTCCAATTCATGATATTCACTACAGAATTTTCTATACGGAAAAATTCTCAAAAGCTTGATGTGTTCGTTTTCTCAAAAGGTCGTCACTAGTTTTTTTAACAACTAGGGGCGATTACCAGATTCTGTTTCAGTGTGAAAGCTTACGTTACATATATTATGAACTTTCGCACTCAACCCTCTGAAAATCAACTAAAATTTCGCACCGTACCCTTTGGACAGGAAGTTGATATTTAAAGAAGAGCCCAGACAGATTCAAGGTCTATTAAAATGAGAATAAAATATTAGAAAGCTCTTACCTTGGAAAGAGATTAAGTCTTCACTTCTTCAATTTCAATCAACTGTTTTTAAATCCAAACAAAAGATTATTTCGATAGATATTTTGATAAACAGCAGTGTGGGTTTAGAAAAGGTTACTCCACACAAACCTCCCTTATTCCGATGGAAGAACTATGCAAATTGGCTAACGACAAAAATGAGGTATTTGAAGCTTTGTTGATTGACCTTTCCAAGGCCTTCGACTGCATGTCCCACGATTTGTTGATAGCAAATATCGATGCTTACGGCTTTAATGATCTATCTACTAAGTTGATAAAGAGTTATCTTTCGAATAGACAGCAGAGGACAAAATTAGGAAATGAATTAAGTGAATGGCTCAAGATCAAAGACGGGGTTCCTCAAGGTTCCATCCTTGGGCCCCTCCTATTTAACATCTACATATCAGACCTCTTCCTTATCATCAAAGACACCAAGGTAGCTAACTACGCAGATGATACTACACCTTACACTAACGCACCAACACGGGTCGAAGTAAAAGGAAAACTTAGCACTGAAGCCGATAAAATATTTACATGGCTTTCTTATAATCAGATGGTGGGCAATGCCGATAAATGTCAACTAATAATAAACGAAGTCGATGAAACCATGTCCCTGACTGTGAAAAATGAAGCTGTTTTTAACACTAAAACATCGAAGATACTAGGAATTACTTTTGACAACCTTTTAACCTTTCAACCACATATCGAAAATCTTTTCAAAAAGGCCAGTCTGAAAATAAGTGCTTTGGCTATCACTTCTTCAATTTCAATCAACTGTTTTTAAATCCAAACAAATCTGAAGCAGAAAATGATCTACCATACCATACCATATTTGTCCTCATCTCTAGTACCGTTTGTATCTGAATTACAGTGAACACAGTTGTGGATACAGAAGGTTTTCAAAAATTTGACGGAGAGTGTTGACTTCCATAAGAAATGGAAAAAAAGCAACTCTCCCCCGTCAAGACTTTTAGTACCCTTTGTATCCGAAATACAGTTGTGTATACAGAAGGTTTTCAAAAATTTGATGGAGAGTGTTGCTTTTGTTAAAACTGTTCCCGCTTTATGTTCAAGTTATCTAACATCTGAAATTTAAAGATTTAAGTTATTGGTTTATTTTATTTTCTCTGATGTGCTCTAAGAAAAAATTGTATATGTAATCATTACAAAAAAGACATTGAAAATAACAAATTTATATAATTATTAGAAATATTTAGACCTCGTACAAAATCAAGAATATTAAAATAGATAAAAATGTTCTAGGTCAGAAAAGTGCAATAAAGATTTATTACTATACTAGCCAATGAGGAAATAGTGACAGAACGGACCGTAGGTAAATTTCTTTTCTGTTTTCACTATCTACGTATGTAAAATTAAAATTAAAATGTACTAAATCTTAAATTTTGATAAAATAAATTGTCAACATTTCACATAAGATTATTAAAACTCAAAAATATTGATACAAAAATATGAAAATCTCAATATTTATGCAAAAAGAAATTATAAAGCAATCCAGACTTGAAGCCATACTTTGAACTCGTGGTGGCAGCAGTCAACAAGCGAATAGATTTATTGCTTTTCATGATACGGATAGAACTTCCCAATCGTGCGTTATGCTGTAAGAAGAAGAAAAACATTTTTCTATGAGAACTAAATTTTTTTGGATTGGGCTATTCCAGAGAATTGTGAATTGTGCAGAGAGGATTAAAATGTTCGCGGTAAATCTAAAAAGGTCCACACCCCCTGCATAATCTGACACAAGAAGCAATAGATATATATCATGCAGGTCGGTAGTTGGCACACATTTTAAGAACTAATTGGTATCAAAATATGTCTAAAAAATATCAATTCTCAAATAAAAAAAGACCTTGGAAATTCAATCATCGAAACAAACATACCTCTGTTCCGATGAACGATTTGAATGCTTGATCAGTTGTCAAAGTGACCGGTTCTGATCCAACTTCCGGTAATTTGTAAATAAACACAGCTCCTTCTTCACCTGACAATGCAAAATCAATACATTCATATAATCTAGTTCTTTAGTACCAAAGTCTTGGATAAAAGAGACATGTCTCGATGCTTCGCTCTCCAAACTTGTTTAGAGAATTTACTACGGAAAACTTGAGTAGTCTAAAAGTAGTTCCAGTATTCATGATAGTTGATGATATTCCTTACGTCATTTTATACAGAAAGATAACGGAATCATTCTAAAAAGCCGGGCGGGTGTTTGCAAGGCCTTATGCTGTGCCGTAGACACAAAATAAATATTAGGGGGTCCATATGCTTAGTATTTTAAGGAGACACACTGGTTATGACGGACAGACCCAGGAAAGGTTTGGATTGTTTGGGGGTCTGGGCCCGGTGACTACGGCACTGCCTTGAGAGATCATGTTTCTTCCTAACCTCCATATAGTTCTTCAGTGATATCAGTCGTTCTTCGTGGTGCACTAACAATCAATTCATCATTCCAATCCCCGTCAATGTCTTCGAGGAGAACGAGCTCTCCGAAACGACCGTACGAGCGATCGCCCAACATTCGAAAAACAAGGACTGGTTCCTTAGCTAGGTACTTGTCAGGGAAGTAGTAGATTGATACAATTCCAGCTTGAGTAAAGGTGATCGGAATATCATCTATAGTTGCTTTGACATCTGTGAAATAAGAAGCGAACTTTTTAGTTATTTTTAAGCTTGATATGGGGAACCCAATTAAACATTTATATATGCGATTGATTGCAACAAAACAACATTTTTTTGCTTGCCATGCCACCGTAGCTTAAGGATCTTAAAAATGGTCGATGATTTTAAATTATCCTTCAAAACAAAAAATTGGAAATAATTATAATAAGAAATATAATAATACTTCTCAGGAATATATACTCTCAAAGTCTTAAATTTTGACATAATTTTGTTCTTTTATCAAATTGACTTTTACTTTAAAAGCTTCTAACTTGGTAAATACTGAACCGAATTGAATACCTCAAAACTTTCCTCTTTCATCGTACTGTAATTCTTTTATTTACGATAAATGACCATACAGTATATCAAACATCGAAGCTTTATAATGGTAGATAACATGAACCCCTAACCTGCTCCAGGCGATGAAATGGCAACAAATCGACCCGCACTACCAACGTTGGAAGCATATCCTAATTCTTCAAAATGACTTGCTCCTGTCCATTGGTGAAGTAATTTTCCATCTCGAAAGACAGTTAATTGTCCAGCAGCTTGTAAGTCACCCTCATCATAAGTACAATTCTTGTATTTACAAACTCTGTAAATGGCGAGTATAACAATACAGTGATTTTTATGCATATGCATAATTCGTAACGAGATCTATTACGTAATCTTTTCTACAGGAATATTCCAGATCTTTGCCACTAGTTTTATTGACAAAAATTCAAAACTAATCGCACAATCCATATAAAAAAGATTACGTAATGTATATGATGAACACAAAGACGGTGCCAAACAAGAATTTGGGACAAAACCTTCGAATCAGTTTTACAATGTCGGACAAAAGGTTGTGGACTTTTTTAAATAGCAAAAAATCAGCGAAAACACGCGGTATAACTTCCCCTTCAACCCCACTTGTTGCTTTTGAAAGTGGTTTGTTTATATCTGGTAGCAATAGCTGACCTTATTTACATCAACTTTGAAGGAAGGAGCTTATTTCTAAAAGTCTACGGACCTTTT
>JAUJPO010050685.1:0-15348 GCA_032270745.1 Tiaropsis multicirrata
AAGAAAGAGATAAAGAGCCCACAAATGTTCAAGGGACCGAGATCTCTGTTCGAGATAGAGAGAAATTCGAGATAGAGCGTAGTCGAGATAGAGAGATTCCACTGTATTACCAAGCGTGCCAATTTTTTGTAAATATGCAGATTGTGAGTCTCTTTTTTCGCCTTTTTTGACGTTATTTTTTTACGGATATGGTTCAAACAAATAAAAATTCAACAAAAGACGTTGAACCGTTGAAAAAATTCAAAACATTAATAGGCGAGAATAATAAGAACTAAAAAATCAAAGTACACAATACATCCCCAAAATACCCCAGCTCTTAAGGGCTCTGACCATAGTGAAAAATTGGTTTTGGAATTTGAAGATAAAACCTTTTGTCTTTTCTTGACATTTTTAGGAACAGACTGCTTTTGAAAAATATTTTTTAAAGATAAGCATGAACCTTCAAAGGACGTAATAAAGATGTTAATCATGTACTTTTTACAAAAAATGCTTATATTAATCTCGATGGGGAAAAGAGCTTTTTCCTTCGGATTTTTTCTTTAAAGTATTTTTTGTGGAAATGTTATGACTGGTTTTATGTGAATATTATGAGTGAAAACCTGATGAAAAACCACTATTTTCAAGATTTCGAGACAAAGAAGCTGTTACAAGAATTATATAACGTATAAATTAACATTTAATGCACAACAAATTACGAAAATTCACTATGGTCAGAGCTCTTAAGAGGTCGCCAGCTCAACCAGATTTTTTTATTTTTTTATTTTCGTGGGTCGAGTTTGAACTCAGTGATTTCACTGATTATACACTGAAAATGATAAAGAGTTAAGCAGAGAAACTTTTTTTATTTGAAAAATTTATTTCGGGCACCTCATAATGCGCCAAAAAAGCTAAGATTTTCATAAAAAAAACTTTACCCCTGAAACAGTGAAACAGTACCCCAGTCAGATCTCCTAAACTGGGCTTTGAGATTTTGTCAGTCAGAGTTACATTAACTACTAGGTCAAAAGTTGGATTTTTTGGGAGTTTGAACTCAGCGATTTCAAATGTTGAAATGATTTGCGTAAGAAAAAACATTTTTATTCTGAAAATCTATTTCGGACACAGTTGATTAAGCGCCAAAAAAGCTAAAATTTTCATGAAAACCTTTTTCTTTTCCTAAAAACTATGCCAAGAAAATAAATAAAATAATTTTCTTTTAAAGTCTAAAGGGCGCTCCATATCTTTCAAAAAAAGACAGAGCGCCATAAACAACAAAAAAAAATTCTGAAAAACAACAAATAGGAATGATAGATAGAAAACAATAAAATCAAGTAATTAAAATTCCTCCAGGGTCATATTAAAAAATAAAAAGGTTAAACGTAAACATAAAAACTAAACAAAAACAATAAAATTGAAATTAACCTAATTCGCTTGGGCCCAGTCCTAAAATGTCGTTTTGTTTTGAATTTAAAAAACTTGGACTCAAAAAAGTCTTTATTTTGGTGAAAAAATATTATATCTAAAAATTCGAAGTAAAAAATGTCTTTATATTTTCCCAAAGAATTTAAAACCATTGAAAATTTGTGTCATTCTGAAAGGTAAAATTTAAAAAAAAATTCTGTATTCATAAAATCTGTTTCCACTAGCTCACTTTCACTCTAAATTTCTTTTAAAGCAAATTTCAAACACTAAAAGTATAAAAATATACTTGCTTTTTATCTTCAAATAAAACTTCTTTGGGTTTCTTCACATATTATTCACAGTTCTTTTTATTCTGGTTTAAAATCTTAAAATTCCCTAAATGAAAAAAAACAAACAATAATTTTTTTTCCTAAAAATTTAAAATTGTTTATTTTTCCGAAAACAAATTAAAACAATTTCAACTCGCAAATCATTCTTAGGACATTTTATAGAAAATTCGACCCCTAAATTATTGTATTTGAGAGAGCCCCAAAAATCTAGAAACAAGCCTCTTTAAATATTTTATAGAATTTTAAGTAATCGACAAGTATTGAGCTTAATTTTGTCTCACATAACTTTAACATCTATACAGTGCGTTTCTTCTGAAAGAATAGTTCGAGTTCCTAGATTAGTGCAAGTTTATATATCATCACATAATCCATCAAATCTGGTCATCACATTGTTACCGGGACGTCACCAAAAGATGAAGTCAACTGAATAATTTTTAGTCAGAAATAAAAAAACAAAAACTTGTGGAAGCCACAATTCTTGATATCCATGACGTAATCTTTTCAACGAAACATTCCAAAAAGCCGGATGTTTGCCACTAGTTTCAGCGAAAACTCAAAACAAGTGACAATCACCCGGCAAACACCCGGCTTTTTCAGAGTGTTTCCGTATAAAAGATTACGCAATGGATATCAGGAACAAACAAAAACAAAGAAAAAAACGGCAGCGAAAAAAATGTTCAGTACTGGCAAAAAAGTGTCAGATTTTATCAAGACATAAAGCGCAATCCAATAAGGAATTTCTAGCACCTATGCGCCATAACATTCTTATTTCATATTCAAGTCTTGCACACATTTGAATTTTAACACCATTATTCACAACGCAGCCTTTTTTTAAAGTTTGAAACTTTTTGTTTATGTCGTCAAGAAAGGTACCTTTATGTTATCATTGGCAACCTGATCAATCCGGTGCCATAATCTCCAAAAACAAAATGTTTGATGGGATTCTAAGCCAACTCCACCGTTTCGTTGATTCGAAAGATCATAGATCATGAATCATAGATCAAAGATCAAAGACATCACTTCCATTTCAAGACTCAGAATCACATTTAACACCTTTTCTCATCATATCGATATCTTGGAGATAACGAAAACTTTGCATCATCATGTGTTGCTGTGTCTGAGTTTCGGTATCAAAAAATAATGGGTTGGTTTTGGGCTGCTACTTTATTTTCTAAAATAAATACGGAAAATGAAAATAGTACTAATTGTCAAGCCAGCGTCACACTCTAATCTCCAAGCAGATCCACTACTCCACTGAATTCCGTAAGAAAATCTGCGGAGGTTCCTTAGAAAATCAGCGTAAGCTATTTTGTAAGGAGAAAAGATTCAGCCCGATTATTTAGCCAATCACAGCGCTTCAATCCGGCGAATTTCGGGAAATTTTTATGAATTTTCATCCGTCGAAACGGATGAAAACATCAAAGGGATATTATATATTAAACCTCTTAAATAAATATATTTCACAGCACCTCTTTAGAGCAGAGCGTGGTACTAGTGAAAAACGGATCTGTTATCAGATTAGCGTCACACGCACCAACTGTGTTTGTTTGTTTGTTGCCAGATTATCTTTATCCAGTTTTATCTTTGTTTTGCTGGTTTGAGTTTCTGATGCGGACCTTCAACGTCGGTCATAAGGCTGTAGACTTTTTTTAAATAGCAGGAAATCCCCAAAGACACAGTATATATAACTGCCCTCTTAACCGCACTCAATGCTTTTGAATGAAAGTGGGCTCTGTTAGTGTTTGATAGCAATAGCTGACCTTATTTACATCAACTTTGAAGCAAGAATCACATTTCTAAAAGTCTACAGACAGTGATTGTAAGACAAGAACTCGAGTTTAGTAAAAACGGTGGCCGAGTGGTTTGAGTGGCCGAGTGGTTTGAGTGTTCGCTTCCCGTTCGCAAGGTTGTGGGTTCAACCCCTAGTCGGGTCAGACCAAAGACTTGAAAACTGATACTCGCTGCTGATACTCAGCATTAAGGAATTAGAGCGAGGGTAAGTGGAAAAATCCAGGGAAAGGAATGGCGCCCTCCCTTACCTTCGGGTCACCCTCGACTGCGGTTGAAAACTTACTTAGTTAACAGCAACGTACCTTGCATAGTAGACCGCCCTATTTTGTTGGTCATCGGAGTATAATTCACTATTGACAACATGCGGCATGTGTTGCTGTTGACCAGTTGTTTGTATTTGTTGAGGTGGAGGATAATTCGATTCAACCTCAGTTGCCGTCATTATGACCGGTGATTCCTAGAGATAGATATAGAACGACGTCATTATGACCGGTGATTCCTAGAGACATATATAGAATGACATCATTATGACCAGTGATTCCTAGAGATAGGTATAGAATGACGTTATATAAGCCAATCGTTTATTTCTTTGGAAAGTGTTAATTGACAAATTATGACCACGCATTTGTTTATTGTAAATTTAACGAAACACTAGTTTAAATATTTTTTATTTTCGACTGATGATTGCAGGTCGCTATGTGAAACCATTAGAATCAAGCTCGTTGTACTTTCATAAAGGCAATTTTCTGATCACATTTATACCGGGTGGCCCGAAAGAAGTTCACACGTTTGACGGCGTCTTGGGAGGGAGAGGCAAAATTTGTACAACAAACTAAAATTGATAAACTAGGTAAATACTGAAGAATTATCCCAAAATATAAGTTAAACATTATGTTTTTGGCCCAAGAAGCTGTGGTGTCAACTACCATTCATTATAGGTGCACTTATATATATACACTCTGATCACATTATAGGTACTGCGGCAATTTGTACAAAATCCAAACATACCTGTATTTGTGTTTGCTGATGATTTTGTTGTTGTGACATGCCATGCCATGAATTTTGTTGATGCGCGGCTGCAGCCGATGGATAGCCGCCAGGAACAATGTATTGGCCAGTACCTGTTGGCGCACCGTGCATGTGCATCTGTGCCATCTGATTAGTCATGTGTGAGACGTTCGATTGCATTGCTGTGGCTGTATCGACAGGCGACACTGGCACCTGAGAATGGTACAAAATACAAATATAATAATAGCACTCGCTCTATGTTGAATTCGTTAACCTTTGACTTTTGAATACCAATGAGAAAAAAACCGAATAGATTCAAGGATTTGTTAGGAAAAAGGGTTTGTTTCGGCACCTACAATGTCGGACTAAATATTGTAGACTTTTTTTAAATAACAGAAAATGACCAAAAACACAGTATAACTGCCCTCAATGCTTTTGAAAGTGGTCTGTTGGCATGGTAACATGGTCTGTTGGTAGCAATAGATGTCCTTATTTACAATATTCAATCCTTAACCCTTAGAGCCCCTGAAAAGGTAGTTTTGACGCACCCATAGCTCAAAACCACTTCATTTTAAGGCATATAAACCGAATGCTTTTAGAAAGAGTATGAAAATGGCTTAAAGGTTAAAATACCTTTAAAAGGTTACAGACCTTTTGACCGTGATTATGATGAGGTATGTATTTGAAATAAATGGATTTACTTACCCCTTGCGGTGATACTACAGTGTATGATTGTTGCTGGACACCCCAATTCACACCTGTTTGTGACATCTGAAATACAAGAAGTAGAAGAAATTGAAAGATCAGTAGATATATTTGTTAATGACAGTCCTTAAGGATCACTCGCCTTTTACTACAAAATGATACTAGATATTAGACCACCATTGGCTTTTGAAACAAATGAAGTCATTCGATTGGTTAAAAAAGGATTTACAAATCGCACGTGACTTCGACCAAAATAAAGCAGTTGTCAACTTTTTTTTCCGCTACCGAATTTCCACCATTAAAAAAAGTTCTCTCCTCCATTTTTTTAATGATTTTGATAGACTTGAGACTCAAATTAACACTAGAAATAACAGTTAAATAACAATTAAATAAGGTTCGATAAGGTTCACCCTGGAATCAAGGGTGGATCTAAGGCGCTTACCATTTGATTCTGGACAACTGGAGTAACACGAGCAGTGGGTTGTGATGGTATCGATCTAAAAGATGAATTGTGTAATTGGTTATTGGTTCTTGTAGGACGCCGAAGCAAGACCAAGACCCAGACGAGACCAAGACGATTCATTTAAATGTTTTTTAAACGGTTTTTTTAGAATGTTTCCGTATAAAAGATCACGAAATAAAAATATCATGAATTCACTTACGAGACTGGATTTCGAGCATCGTATCTCACGTAATTCTGAAAAATCAAAAGAATAATGAGTTTAATTTACTAATGCAGTCAATAAAGTTTCATGGTGCGAAATAATACCTATAATCAATATAGAAATTACTATCTCTATAGTAACGCATATGGCATACTGTAAAAAGGGGGGATTCTCGTTAACATTTAATCTAGAGCAACGCATTATTGGAGAATTCTAAAAATCGTAGCTTAAAATCACCACAAGAGGAAAGTAAAGTCAAACAGTTTAGATGTCTATGATATGAGATACAAGTCTTTGATTGTGTGGTCCACAGAGCTTCGGTTATCTTGTTCCCTATGTTTAAGGCGCCTCCTGCAGCGATATGCAGCCCGAGCCTCATATCTCCCGGTAAAGACCAATACCGTGAGACTTGACCACACACTTTTTGAGTATCTCCTACGTCTAGAAAATGGAAATTTTAGCAGGCACAACGCATGCAGTTTTAAACTGGTACGACGAGGGAACGAAAGCAAGCCACGTATTGAGCTGATGGGTGCTCTAAGTCCCTTTTCCGAGATCTAGTGCGACCCAGTAAACTTTTGGTCAAACTCCTGACAAGTTGAATTTTAAAAAGAGAAAGAGAGCTTTCCGAAGATACATGGTTGGTAACCTTATCTTGGTCTAGTCAAGGAATTTTCTTTTGAAGGTTTAAAGGACTCAAGGCCTGAACAAAAACTTCCCTCTGTAATGGTACCCTAATTGAATTTGCCTTAGTGTAAATCCCGGTAGGATTAGTCCCGAAGGCGTGGTTAAGAGCTTTGTGGGGGGCAAGGGGCAACTTAAAAACCGAAAACAATAATATAATACTAGGGAATATTATATAGAAATTAAAAAGACACAGTTTAAATTTTGTAGCAAGATAATCATGTCTTACCTCTTCGTGTGATCCACGCCATATCTTTTCTAAAGAAAGACAAAAGGTCCAATATTAGAGAATGAACGTCGCCATCTTAGATTATCACGATTCGTTATATATCAATGATGTAATCTTTCATACAGAAACATCCGTAAAATTCGGGTGTTTGCCATCAGTTTTTCAATTTTTAACAATGAAACTGGTGGCAAACATTCGGTATTTTTGAGAGGTTTATGTAGGGAAGATGACATAATAGATATCATAATTTGTTTATCAAGTGGTTTGAATAACCCTAATAACGTCATAACGTCATAACGTTGTTTCGACGTCCAAATTACGTTCTGACGTTGTAACAACGTTGTTTGGACGTTAACTTAAAACATTTCCAGGATGTTTCGTATAAATGATTAAGTGGATATTATAAACAAAAGCCGTGTGAAGTCCATCAACTAACCAGTTTTGGTCTTCTTGGGTCCGCCGTCCGCAAATTTAACGAGTAATGGTTCTGAACTTCCCTGTAAATATTTGCCGTTCAGTTGATTGATGACTTTCTCGCAAATTTCTTTTGATTCCATCCTGAAATGAACATTGTTCGAATTTTATAATTTGTAAATCATCATTTTCTGTTGCGTCAAAGATTAAGAAAAACAGGATGTTCAGAGATATAATTGATTTGAATTCTGCCTGTAGAAAACTGTTTGAGTAGCCGGCGATAGCAGGGTTTGTTTAATGTTTTGCGAGAAACTTTGTGTTCAAGCGTGTTTTCTTGACAAAAGTACAACCTAAAAAGTAAATTTGGTCACACAAAATTCCCAAGAAGAACCTCACAACCACAAAATGAAATAAACCTACCTAGCGAAACCAACACACTTGCTGATTCCACACGAGTCTCGCAAGATACGCGTTGAAATGACTTGTCCATACGGTAGCAACAATTGTGATAAATTCTGTTGAAAAAAAGTACTCTAAATCAGTATTTTATTAAAGCCTTGTCAAAAATAACCAGCAACGTTTGTTAGTAAACTTCACCCGGCCCCGGCGGGATTATGGTCACCGACGAGGAAGTGCCGCTGGGCCCCTGTGTGCGATAAATCTAGTCAAAAATCAACACTTGTTCAGGGGTAAAACTACTGTCTGGGCTTGGAAAGTGTCAAATGTCCCTAAGTAAATTATTAGAAAAGGTTCATATCCTCCACTTTCCATGCATAACGTTTTTAGGAACATTCTTACCCTATGAAAAAGAATCGGAGCAGTCAGATTTTCAGTAGGATGGAAACCAAGAGAGGGTGGAAATCGGGCGGACACCCCATCTAGTTTTAATACAGAAATTGCAACAATTTGCGATAAATACCTGTTCGTCTAGTGTTTTCAGTACATTTGAAATGTAGAGATTAGTTGGATCTTGTTCTTGTTGCTAAAATGGAGAAGGAACATGTGAATAAATACATATACTGTTTCCATAGTGCCGACAAGGATACGACCCCCCCCCCCCCTCGGACACCAAGAGAGAGATGCCCCTTCTTAAAATTGGAATTTCAAATAACATTTCAAGTGGATAATAGTTGACCTCCCCCCTTCCTAAACTACCTCACATCTTCCTAAACTACCTCCCATCTTCCTAAACTACCCTCCCCTTCTTGCCATCCCCTCCTCTCGGGGGGAGGGGGTACTACTCTTGCCGGCCGACGGGGATGTACCGCTGGGGTTCGAAAAATGGACCCTACGTGGGACTCAAAATTCGCGAAAAAGGGACCCTAGATGGGACTGAAGTGCCAAAATGTTCTACTTTTCCCAAAAAGGCACCCTATGAGGGACAGACCTTTGTATTTTCTTATCTTTGAGAACCTGAATGGGACTCTAGGTGAATAAAGGTACCCTGACCAGCGGCACATCCCCGTACCTTTTTTTGCCTAAGTACCCCCCCCCCCCGGGCCCCTCCTTTCAAGAGTAAAATTGCTACCCCTACCCTTCTTGCTATTTAGGAGAGGGTCAACCCGACGGCCCTTCAAAAAAAGGTTCGAACTATGTTAATTTCAATTCATGTGGCCATTAAGGGCCCACTAAGTGTCGAATCACTCAGATTCAGAATACTTTTGCCATCGAATAAAGTCAAGAAAGAAATAACAACATTTACTTACTTTGGCCATTTGAGCTTGAACACCTTGGCTTTGTAAAGATGCAACGGCCCTCTGTGCTGAGGTTGGGTTGTCAAAGTCAACGAATCCATAACCTTTACATTGGTTCGTGTCTTTATGTAAAATTGCTTTGGTTGAAATGATATTGCCATATCTAAGAGTTAGAGTAAATATTTTGTATAAGGTAAGAGGGATGTATTGCCACTTCTTTCCAGCGGACACACAACGTTGTTCCGACATTGTTTCGACGTCAAAATAACGTTATGTGCCAGCTTGATTGTTAGTTTATTCAAGATTTCGTTTCGTCTACGTGTAATGAAACGTAAAATTTATTTCTTAAATATTTCCCCCTCTTCGCAACGAGGAAATATTTCTTTGCATCCTTGCAACTCTTGTTTCTTCAATTAATTTTTTTTAAGAAACAAAATATTTACAATTGGAGTTATATTTTACCAAAGCTGCCTCTTCTGGAGGTGTTGGGGCAACCTTGTTCCCAGGGTTTTTTGTGCGCCGTATTATTTGAAGTTTTTTTTATATGGCTAGATAAATAACCCTGAAACTTCTGCAAGACTCCAGCCTATTCTTTGACGCGCCATACGTAAGAGGAGGTAAGATTCAATTTTCAGTAGAATAAAGCCCTACTTACACTTTACACATGCTAACTAGATCGTCATCTGTTGTTGAAATAGGCAGCCCTCTAATGTATAGATTGGTTTTCGATAGTTTTTCACCGTCTTGTAGATCACAATCATATTGGTGGTGATGATGAGACGTTGAACGATTATTTGAATGTGATGAGTTGCTACTGTTTGGGTTGTTCCCTCCTCCTCCTCCGAGGACGTGGTGTGATGGGTATTGAATATACGCTTGCTAAAGAAAGAACATTATTATTTTTATTAAAACGAATATTAATATAGGATTACACTTTCAGTTGTAAAATTTACACTGTTTTCAATAGGGTCCTGAAAAAAAAAATATATATATAAACTTTAAAAACTATGTTAAAAAAAATAACAAAAGAGATTCAGCTAAGATAAATTTTGGGGATAAAAATGGAAAGCAAAACGTTGTAGGCGTTAAACTTCGGGTAAGTGATTTGTAGAAGCACTGTTTCAATCTATTACATTTCAATAAAATGTTGCATTCAAATAGTGTAACCAAGGGACTTAATGGTGACCAAGAGTTGAGAGGTGCCTGTCAATTTCAGATCACTAACACAAGTTTTTCCTAGTTAAGTCTCTGAAACGAGTTTGGAGAACAAAAACCAGCTAGACAAAATTTGTCTCTTTTATTCAAGTGATTTTTAGAGACTTTTGTACTAAGTACTGAAAAAAGACGTGGTCTCAAATTAGAAGATGAACTATATACTGCAATATCCTGAAATAATTGTTTGGGATTGAGAAAGTATCAAATAGCTTACAGTAGGTTGATATCCATATACAATGGAATTAACTTGACCATGTCTTTGATGGCCACCAGCTACATAGTAATTTGCTGGCCAGTTCAGTTGTGATTGTTGGTGCCATGGGTAGCCTCCTACAGTAGGGGTGGGAACCAACCCAGGCCGTAGTGCTGAACGAGAGTATGATGATAGGTTGTTGTGTGAACAGTGACTAGTAGTGCGGATCTAGAAGGGAAATGCAAATCTTCATAATTCAGATACCAACAATAACTTTATTTCAAGTTTGACAATGAATTTTGGACTACTGCCCTGCCCATCTTCAGGTCTAAGATTTTCCATAACTCTCCCCCTGCTTCCCCGGATTTAATACAAACAATTAATATAGAACACAAGTAAAAAAAGGAAACTCCTACAGCAGAATCACCAGCACCACCAACACCTACTATAGAATCCCCAGGATCATCAACTCATGCAACATAATCACCAGGACAATCAAATCTTATATTAGAATCACGAAAATCATGAACTCGTGCGTTACAATCCCCAGAACCATTAACTCCTGCAGCAGAATCACCAAAACTAACAACTAATCACCAGAACCATTAACTCCTGCATTAGAATCATCATGACCATCAACTCTTGCTGTAGAATCACCAGGACTTTCAACTCTTGCAGCAGAATCAGCAGTACTATCAACTCCTGCATCAGAATCACCAGGACCATCAATTCCTGCATCAGAATCACCAGGACCATCAACTCCTGCATTAGAATCACCAGGACCATAAACTCTTGTTGTAGAATCACCAGGACTTTCAACTCTTGCAGCAGAATCAGCAGTACTATCAACTCCTGCATCAGAAACACCAGGACTATCAACTCCTGCATTAGAATCACCAGGACCATCAACTCCTGCATCAGAATCACCAGGACCATCAACTCCTGCATCAGAATCACCAGGACCATCAACTCTTGCTGTAGAATCAGCAGTACTATCAACTCCTGCATTAGAATCACCAGGACCATCAACTCCTGCATTAGAATCACCAGGATCATCAACTCCAGCATTAGAATCACCAGGACTGTCAACTCCTGCATTAGAATCACCAGGACTGTCAACTCCTGCATTAGAATCACCAGGAGCATCAACTTCTGCATTAGAATCAACAGAACCATAAACTCCTGCATTAGAATCAACAGAACCATAAACTCCTGCATTAGAATCACCAGGACCATCAACTCCTGCATTAGAATCACCAGGACCATCAATTCCACCACCAGATTCACTGCACTAATTTTGCCAGGGGTCACATATTAGGGCTGAACAATATTCTTAGAAAATGTATGCCACTTGGTATGCCAAGATGCCATAACTAAACCTCATACTAAGCTACCATATATAATTAAAGTCATTAAATACTAAACTCAATCACTAAAAAGACGAAAAGTTAAATCTAACGCAAGGCTGTAGTAAAATAAGTAAGTAACCATGCAGAACATTTCGCTATTTAGCAGAAGAAACTCCAACCTCAACTGACTATCCCTACATTCCACTCACAACAGTAACAAAGTAAATTGTGTTGTGTCCACAAAAGCATAACAAGGCAAACCTTTTTTTTGTTGTGTAAAAGTTTTTCATGAAAATTCTTCATAATCTTCACCAAGTCATTAATTCTAATAACGTTCATTATCTTTCTTTACCAACTCTGTTGATGTTTACACCTCGAGTGCCTGAAGGCTTATGAAATAGGCACGCCTTTCTTGGCCTGTATTTGCAAATTTTATTGGCGCCGTAGAATTATAACATTCGTTTGTGGAGCAACCCATATCGGCGTTCGATTTTAAAGATGGTAGACCAAGCTCCGTAACATTTTTTTGCCAGCGCAAAAGTCACCAAATCACGTGTACACACACTTGCTTTTCATTACTTTTAACCACTCTACCTACTCTTCAGAACAAAATGAACCCAAAGGTAACAAAGGTAAAAAGCAACCGAAGAAGCACGATAACTTTTATCTTGATTTTAGGTATGTTTTATGTTTTTGTTTTTATTTCGTTGTTACACATATCCATTCCTGATTGTCGAAAAAGAATCAACAAATCACCAGACGATGTCAATCGAAATTTTCAATTGTGGAAACAATTGAACGCAATCAAAATATTGGTGTTAGATTGCCAAACACAATCGAACACCAAATCTTTGGTAAATTTTGATTGTTCGATTATTCGGCGATCAAAAATAATTTCCGTTCGATTGTGTTTGACTGCGTCCAATTGTGTTTGATTTTTCAATTTTTGTTAAAAACAGGAGAGAAGCAAGAAAATTCATTTTCGATTCGTGGTTATCTTCCTAGCTATATATTATCATATTATGAAAAATCGACTAATACGTACAGTATTTTTTATAAGAACAATACCAAACATAATCAAACTCAATCGACAAAAATATCAATCGAAACAATCGAAATCAATTAAAGGTTTTTGGTAAATTTTGATTGGTGTTTGGCAATCAAACTCCAATCATTTGATTGTGTTTGATTGATTTCGATTTCTCAATTGCAATTTTTTGTTCAATTGTGTTCGATTGACATCATCTGGAAATCAAAACATCTTATTTTTTCTTTGCTGCTTTGGTATTTTTTATCCTTATTTACCCTTTAAATTCAGTCCTAGTCAGGAACGCTATCCTAATTATTAGGTATATATTTTTTATGAGCGTGCAGACTTTCTTAATTAGGATGACCGCTTTGTTTTTTTATCTTTATTAAAAGAAGATAAAGTAAATTTGTGGTTGTTTTTTGGTTGGACTATCAAGATATACCCATAAAACCAGACAATATGAGTTATTAAGTAAAATAGAACGAAAATTTCAATCAAATGAATTGAGTGTAATCTCAATTGAATCTAAAGTGTTGAGTTTGATTAATTTGATCTATATTCAATTGCTTCCATCGTTTGATCGATCGTACCCAGACGATGTCAATCAAACACAAAAAAATTGCAATTGAAATCAATCGAGCACAATCGAATGATTAGAGTTTGATCACCTAACACAATTTCGATTTCAATCGTTTTGATTGATATTTTTGTTCGATTGAGTTCGTTCATATTCGATATTGTTCTATTAGTCAAGTTTTAACGTAACGAATCTGATTGGCTGTTGATGATGTAATGTTAATTTGAGTTGATACAGCTGAAATTCAATTGGAAGCAACTGAAGGGCCACTTCAAATTGGAATAGCTCACTTCTAATTGTTCAATGTTACATATACCTAGGAAGATAACCACAAATTCAAAATGAGTTTTCTTGCTTCTCCCGTTTTTGTGAAAAACTCAATTGAACGCAATTAATTAGTTTCCAATCAAATCTACATATGACGGACTATATACGCTGCGGTGAAAAACAGTGAAATGTTACCAAGAAAAATGAAATGAAGCTTTTGCTGACGGTATTGAACTCTATCCTAGACCCAGTTAATCGAACGGTTTGATTATCAAACTATCTGAACTTTCTTGAACTAAATCGTACAACAAGAGTTTGATTAGTCAAACTAATTGAACTTTCTATTCCATCAGAAAATTGTGAGAGTCCAACAAGGTTCAATGACTGCTAAACTTGATCAAACTTTGGGAAAAATTTGAATCATCCATCTAAATGTCATTATAATAATTAATAACAGCAATGCTTTTTAATATGAAATAATCTCAATATAAAATTATTCCCGAATAGTAAAAAAAATCAGAAAAACTAGATATAATTACTTTACCTGTCTTTTGTCGGTGAATTGTTTTTGTTTTTCACTGCTTACTGGTGTAGTTTCGCGTTTTATCTGTTGTGGGTTGGGGGACTAAAAAATATAAATAATTATTTTATTATGCCATCTGGAAATTATTTCTGTAGCCAACAAGGTAAACGTGATTTTATTTTTCTCCCATTACTAAGCAGCAAAATATCAAATATTTTTTTTGTCAAAAGTTTTGGGCACAGCATAGGTAATCAATTTAATTTTCTACTCATATTAGTGTTAAGGTTTATAATGTTTGAAAGAGGATCAAATTTTAACAGGAAGAACCACAAAGGGGTATGCACCGTGTTGGATTGTATAATTCTTATAAAGATTATAAAATAATTTCTAATTCTCTTGATTTATATATAAAATTGGTTTGGTTTTGCATTGAAAAATAATCTATGCTTTTGTTATGGTAATTTATAACTGAAACTAAAATACATTTATATCATTCAAAAAAGGGATATTTTGCTTATAAAAAATCTGTAAAACTCTAAAACTGAAACTAAAAAATATGGCTCAAGAATGTATCTTTATATCATTCAAAGAAAGGAAATCTTGCTTATAAAAAATCTGTAAAACTCTGAGAACACGTAGTGGTTGTAATATTGTTGCAAAGTTTGAAATCAATGCTTACTATATGGGCTCATTAAGAGGATCAAATTCATGTGAAGTGTTTTGTTTCACTGGCGTTTTTTCCTTTCTTTCTGTCTTTGAATAAACTTACTCTGATATGATATTTCAAACCATTTCTTACTTATTTTCCCATATGTCATTAACTTTGAGTCGTTTTTTAAAAGATAAAGTGGTCTTCCTTACTTTGAAGAGTGGTCAAATTTTATTCATGTACTTACCACAACAAAAAGCTAAGAACATGCTAAGAACATGCTAAGGCTTGAATTTTCATAAAAATGATTGTAAGAAAATCTGAAGGTTACGGTAAAAATGGCTATATTAAAATAGGGATCTATTTTTTAAGAAAAATCTTGTCATGTCAAAAGAAAAAAAATCATGTATTCAGTTTTTTCTGCCCAAACTTCCAATGATTTATACAACAACAACAACATTTTGGATACATTTATGCATGGAGGTAAAAAGAACACATGGAGACTCATCGCATACTATTCCATTGTATCAATCATTGGAAGCAAATTGTTGCTTGGTTGCTTTGGGAAAAATCAATTAATCAGACATGCACTCATGGGAATATTAAATTTCAACTTCTTGAATAA
>JAUJPO010050696.1:0-15345 GCA_032270745.1 Tiaropsis multicirrata
ACTGTAAGGGTCCGATTTTAAAACCCCGATTTCTGTCCGAACGTACGGTAGTTTCGAGATCGAGTGCCCCCCCCGGGGTCCGGAGCTTAGTATAGTAGTAAAAGAATAGGGATTTTTATGAAGATACACCATTTTTGTGTCCAAATGCTCAAATAAAAAAACAAAAATTGTTATTCTACAGATAAATGGACCTTAAAATTAATGAAAAGACCAAAAATAAGACAAAAAATGTTTATCAGTCTTAACAGGTTACGGGCGCGCCCGGACTTCTTTACCTATCAATAATTATTTTTATCACGAGAAGCGGATTAAAGGTTTTCAAGATTTTCATTAATTAAGCAGCGCTTGAAAATCAATCAAGGAGAAGTTAAATACGTTTAGGTAATCTAATAATCGAAAGTGAAAAATCCAAGATGGCGACGGCTGCGAGCCATAAAAAAGAAACTACTCATGTTAGTTTTGTTTGTCAAAGATGTTATCAACCTTTGAAAATGGATAGTTCAATATATTCATTGGAATCAGATACAAAAAGGGAGCTGGAATCATCGCTTTACTTGCACTCAAAGGTGATGGAAATGCAATATTCCTATGAAGATAAAAGTCAAAATTGGTATAAAAATTTTTCTCCTTCTTCAGATATGACAAGACGAGTTATTTCATCTGTAAAATCTAATGACAAGATTGAAGATAGTTCTAGCCTTGATAGTCTGTCATACAAAGTCAAAGTTTCAACAGAGTTGTTTGATATCATGTCAGGAGCAAGTGATATTGATCATCCGCTCTGTGAAGAATGCACCGACAACTTGCTCGATTTGCTGAACGATCAGTTAGTTTCAACAGAAAATGAACTTGAAGGTTATAAAAACTTACTTGGAAAGCTTGAATCTAAAGATTATATGAATGATTCACTGCTTGATTTAGATATAGAGCGTCTTGAAGCAGAACAAGCTCAGCTGATGAAAGAAATTTCTGAAACAGAGAAAGCAAACAGCCACATTCAAGAAGAGCGGAAAGCAATGAAAATTGAAGAGGAGAAGTTAACACTTCAAGAAGAAAAACATTGGAGAGAATATTGCAAGCATCAAAAAGGCTTGTTAGATTTTGAAGACGAACAACTGAGTGTTCACAATCAATTACAATATGCAAAAAGTCAATTGGAAAAGTTGCGAAAAACAAATGTTTTCAACAGTACGTTTCACATCTGGCACAAGGGTCACTTTGGTACAATCAATAATTTTAGGTTGGGTAGATTGCCTACTGTTCCTGTTGAATGGCCAGAAATAAATGCAGCTTGGGGTCAAACGGTTCTTCTTTTGAATTCACTTGCAAAGAAAATTGGTCTAACCTTTCAACACTATCGCCTTGTTCCCTATGGCAATCAGTCTTATGTTGAATGTATTGATGATAAATCAAAGGAATTGCCTCTATATTGCTCTGGAGGAGTCAGGTTTTTCTGGGATACAAAGTTTGACCAAGCAATGGTAGCTTTCTTAGACTGCTTACAACAGTTCAAAGAAGAAGTGGAAAAGGGAGAATCCAAATTTTATTTGCCATATCGTATGGAAAAGGGAAAAATCTATGATTCTTCAGGATCTGGGAATTATTCTGTCAAGATTCAATTCAACTCAGAGGAACATTGGACAAAAGCACTCAAATTCATGCTTACAAATTTGAAATGGGGTCTTGCATGGGTTTCTTCCAAATTTGCGGAGGATTGAGATTCTTTCACCATTACCAAATAATTAAACATTTTTATTTGTTCAATCTATATACATTATAATATAGTTTTGCTTTAAACTCTCTTTTGATTGGTCTATGAATTTGCGCGGTCAATTTTCCGCCCGGGTGGAATAACTACGTGACCGTAATAAACAGATTCAACAGGACAGCTGAGGAGTAGCGATAAATTTCAATTGGGAGTTCTCTCTTTCGTGTAAGCACAAATTAAAACGATGTTAAATGAATACCAGATGGATCTGTTTGTTATAGCTGTGCAAGCTGTGACCAGAGTGTGCATGTTGTGTAAAAGTTGATTTATATGTACAAACTTTTGCTGCTTTTTTTTACTAAATGAGTTGTATATGTAAAATCATGAAAGTAAAAACGTTTCTACTTTTATGATTTTACTTATACAATTTGTTTAGCCTTTATCCAATCAGATTGCGTCTTTTCCTTGCATATCAATTTAATTTCTTTTTTAATAATGTTGTATATGATAAGCTTAACTTTAGCTATGCATTGCATAATTCCCATTTACTGTAAACAATTTTAGAATTTTTTTCCACTTTTCCTGTACAGATTTATATAGTTCTCCCAGTAATAGTTGTCTTAAAGGTTCTAGCCGGCTATATAAGGGATATCTGTGGTTTGTAGCAATGGAAATTAATATAATAACAAAACAGCCTTCGCCAGCTTGTAGAACTATACTGTAAACAAGAATATCTGCTTTCTTTTACACTTTTCGATTTGTGATTCAATAAACAATACTCAACGTCACAACTTGCAGCATTATAAAACGGGAAAGTATAAAATATTTGTTTAATAAACACAATAATTATAAACTTCTATCTTCCATGATTTCATTCTCACTAAAAAATGGTGTGTTGTTTTGTAATTATGCTGATTCAGTTTTTCCTAGATACATATAATTGGCTATAACCTTTGAGCATAGTCAGTATAAAAACCTTTGTCTGGAAGTCTTTTTTTGTCTTTTGTTTACATTTTTTTCAAATTGGTTTGTTTTGCTCACTTAGTGATCATGTCATCAAAAAATAGACTAATCCCTAGAGAGCATATTGATAACAATCAATAAGTAAGCAAATTGACCTTTGACTTTTAAAAACAAAGAAAACAAAGAAAAAGTTGACAAAAAGTTATGCCAATTCAATGCCAGACCATTGTATATTACTGACTTTGTCTTATTAAGTTAACATTGATTTTATTTAAGATAACTTTTGAATTCATGACGGACCATCTTTTTCTCAAACTTTTATAAAGACATCTTACGAGGGAGGAATTCACAATTCACCAGGGATTCACAAAAACTAAAAAAGGTACCCTGACTTAAGCGGCACATCATATATCTTGCCTAATTACCTGGCTTGAATTACATAATTAGCTATATATTATAATGTTGTTCATTAAAATGTTATATGTTTTTTCATTCATTTTTATAGTACACTGTTGATAATGCGTTACAAGTATAATAAATTCACATGTGAAAGTATCAAAAAACAAGTATTAGATTTAGCGTGATTATCTGTGAGATTTTAATACATTGTCTAAAGCTTCTGCAAATTGTATCCCTTCTGAATGCATATAATTTTATTGCTTAGAAATTTAGTATTTTTTTAATGAAATAAATGGTTAATTCTTACATGATGAAAATTTTCATTTAGATCTTTTTTTTTGTGAAAATATATGATGATTTTTTTAAATAATGTTTGATAAATATCATTTTTTAATGCTTTTATCAATCAATGTGAGTAGAGTCAAATCAACCATGAAATAATGAAGAATTATTCTATTTTGAAACTGCTAATAATCTGATACTTTAGAAAAGATATTTTAATAGATTTTTTGGTATTGAAAATATTTTATTTTAGTGCATTAAATGATAATGTTTTAAATTTGATATTTTAAGATGGCATCAAAAAAACAAACTCTAAGGCTGATAAGAAATTTATTGGTTGAATTGAAACACCATGAAGAATTGAAAAGAAATCCGGCTGAGGTAACTTTAGTTAAAAAATATTGTGATTTGATTTATAAATATTCTCTTGAAAATTATAGGTCTTTTTGAATCAGTAAATATGAAAGCTATCAGAAGAATGTATTTAATTTAAAAGGGGTATATATAAAATTGTATACCTTTATTTATCTGTTTCATTTTTTTCCCATAGTATTTCTGCTGGCAAAAATCTCCTATATACAATGAAATTAGAACATCATTTATATCATCAGAACTGACAAATATTCAAAATATAAAGACTTATACAACTTTACTGCATGGAAGTCGAAGAGCACAGGTGAATTTTTTTTCTTCTCAATTTTCATAATGTACTAGAAAGATTTTTGCAATGTACTGATGAGAACATTTGACTTTGATACCAAATTTATTATCAAAGTCATCAACAAGACAATATTGAAAAGAAGAAACATTACCAGAACATTTCAAAAGGGGTTCATTCTTTTAGCACTCTACTCTATGTGTCAAGGAAAAAGCTAAAGACTGATCCCACCCTTCTGTACCACTATGTGTCTCTAAGGGTTAATCACCTTAAAAAGTTTAAATAACTGTGTTCTTATGTATTTTTAGGAACTAATAACACACTACAGAGGTGTAGGTGAACGATCTATAGAAGAAACAGCTCGTATAGTTGGACTAAAACTACCTAAATTGTATGAAGATAAAGATGAAACCTAAATTAGATATTCATTAAGAAATTTTAAAAAGCATAAGAAAATAGAAAATTGTATTTAGTTTTATTTAGTTTCCAATTTTTCGATTTAGAATTTGTAAACATTTTTTGAAAGCTATTTTATATATCATGGAAAAAGATTTTTATACTTGAAAAAAAATAGATAAGAACCTTTTGTGAAGTTTGTTCTTAATAATCATCTCAATACATATTGCAAAATTTTCTGTTAAGGATGATTGATGCTGCTTTCCCAACCTTTGTGCTAGTTTACTTTTATATGCATTTTAAGATATTTTTACAATTTTAGCAATTTTCACCCTGATATTCTTATAGAAGTTAGTATCTTATAAAGAATGTGTAATCCATTACATTAAGAATTTGTGTTAAAGTTTGCCTTATATTTTTCAGCACAAAGAATTACAAATAAAAACATAAAATTAAATGAGCGAGATTGACAGTCTGAAGAATGATGGTCAAAATTTGCCGCAACTTTTCAAGAAAGGATGGAAAGATTTTCTTGACATAGAAGATAGCTCAGAACCATCAAATTCTGAGAACTATCAGGTAAAGACTTGATTAACTCTCATAGATTTGCGTTTAGAAATAAAATGTTTGGAAACCTCCAAAAGCTATCACTGGAAAAAATCATTACCTTAATTCCCTTAATTTTTGCGCGCCTCTTATTTTTGCACCTTTAATTTTTGCACACCCTTAATTTTTTCATTTTATCAAAATGGTATATTTTCCAAAAATTTGAAAATTAAAGAAGAAATTTATTATTAAATTCAGCAAAAACAATACTTTTAGTGTTTGAAATGGTTTGACTATACAAAACGAAGGGGAAAACAAAAAACGATGCTACCAAAGATATTGTGTAAGCTAAAAATAGCCAAAAATATATTATTTTGGGGCGTCCAAGTACGCGAAAATAGGCTTTTTCACGCGGCCCAAGAAAATTAAGGAAATTAAGGTAAATGACGAACTTGTGAATTTATGGATCCGGAAAATTGTTATGACTTTAGAATTTTAAATTAGAAATTTAGAGAGTACTTTATTGTATAAAAATTTCGTGGCATCAAATTTCGCGTTTTCTCTGCCAAAAATTGCATTTCGTGGCATTTTAACTTCGCAGTCAAAGCCGAAATGATAAAGTTGTTGCATTTTATTGTGATATGTATATTTTTCAATTATAGAAAAAGGTGAAGTTATGTATTGAAACATTCATAAAATGTACACACATGGTAAATATACTGGCTCTGTTCAGTTCTAATGAGCATATGGATGAAATTTCCACAGAAACTCTAAGGTATTTTAATTCCTCAATTTCTTTTATTAGCTAACGTACAAACCTCTGAAAAAGCCAATGTTTTTCTTTGGACTTTGTTCTTGTTATGAAAATTCTAAGGCTATTTCTCTTTGGTGAGTTTGAAAGATTTAGGTATCAACTTTTAATACCATTTAAAAATACTAAAAAAGTTGAAAGTAAGAAAGCAAGTCTTCCAGACCATAGATTTCATTTTGTTTTCTAAAGGTTAAATTTACCAGAGAAGCTAGTGATGATAATGTTAAAAAGATTTTAGTAAATTGAATGTGCACTCGGTCTTAACAGTTTTGGATTGTTCCATGTACTAAGAGATGTTTTATCATTTCGTTTCAGTTTTTTGCTTTTACCTGCATTCCTTGGTGAACTGTCATTGAAACTGATCTCTCCTGGTGAACGGAAATCATCTGTTACAAATGCGCTTGTAAGGTTATTTTTCTTTAAAAATTCATTTCAATCCACGTTTTGCTCTTTTCAAATAATTTGATGGTTAACGTAAATGATATCAATAACAGTACCAATGATAACAATAGTGCTGTCTTTTGTTTACACTTTGAATTTACTTATGCAAATTGATTTGTACACTTTTGATCACGTGATTAAAAACCAAACCAATCCCAAGAGAAGATATTGGTAACGTGATCAATAAGTGAGCAAATTTGACAAAAATTTATATCAATACACTGCCAGACCAGTGAATTATTTACTGACTATGGCCTCAGAAAGACAATTATTCTATCATCAGATATATTGAATCTTTGTTTTGCTTTCTTTCAGGTATATTTTCGTTCATTTTTGAAACATTGTCAGGATTACCAAATAACTGATAAAGTAAGTACGTCATTTTATTTGTCTTGAAATGTTTATTTTATTAATTTTTAATTTTCTTTGTCTTGTCTGTGAGGAAAATGATATAATTGAAGCTTGGGAAACAGGGGGAGTTATTGATAGGTTATTGATTATAAATTATATTTATCCTGTTAGGGTCCAGGGCCCAGAGTACAGTCTCAGTGCAAGCAAGCATAGAAGTTAATTTTTTAGAAACTCTTAAGGTACTGTAGCTTTCAAAATTGATTCTAACCTTTTACTTTTTCTTTACTGCTAGAAACTATTACATTATCTAGATGATGATGATGATGAGCAGAAAAAGCCTGATACAGACACAGTCAGGAATAAAATACGCGAGGAAAAAATTACAAGGTTTAAGGAAAATAAACAGCTTGAAAACTTAATCAAGGTAATTTTTCTATTTAACTAATTTAGCTAAATCCAAATCACACCATCTATGGAATTTACCTTGGAATTAGACTAGACAAATTTAATTTGTTGTTCTCTACAAGGTCGAACGACCCTGTTCATATGTTAAAAACTAAAAAAATAGGGATTTCAAAATTTCCCTTTACTAAATGTAAGATTTGGAGGTAGTTGAAGGGTCTGAAAATTCATTCCTTTTTTAAACTAAAATTTAATAGATTTAAACATTAATTAGAGTGAATCAAGTTTATATAAAAACGATATGAAATGTTGGGAATGATTTTCAGTGCCTTGTTTATACCGACCGTGGAATAGAAACAAATAATTTTATACAATACTTTAGCCTAACATGTTTAACTTTATATAAATCTCAACAACAGATAATTCAAGATCGCCTTGAAAAAGATGAAGCTTCAGTGGACGAATCTTTAATTGTAAGAATTAATTTTTTTCTTTTGTTAAAAATGACCCAATAAACTACAATCGAGGACATTAATGGTTAATCACATGCTTTAAAAACCCCTTTATACCCCTTATGCAGTGTTGAGAAGTTGTCTTAGGCCTAGTTCAAGTTCCAATCTTCAACACTGTATTAGCGAGGAGGGGGAGACAAAAAAAACATAAAATTTTCAATACTGTTTTTAAATTCAACTATTGTACGTCCCTGATTATAGCTTTCCTATCCAAACTGTTAACTATGAGAAAGAAATGACATCATTTTTAAGAAATTTTTGTCTTTTCGACTTGACCAAATCTTTTTTTAATTGCTATTGTCAAGTTTATTATTAATATTACGCAATGCATCTTGTCTCTTCTCAGATTTCGGTCTCTTGAATTTTTCAATGAGTCACACACCAGGGATTCCGTAGAATATTTTGTTTTATTCTGTTTAGAGAGAACATTATGTGAATTGGATCAAATTGTGGATAAATAAAGCTGTAGAAAATGTTGATTCCATTAAAGGTATGTTTTAAAAGTTGCTATTGCGAGGAAATTAAATAAAATTTTAAAATAGTGTCTATTTGAAATAAATCAGGGAATCTCCGGGGAGATTAGGGTAAAACCTTTTCATTTGCTCGTAAAATCAGGGAAACCAAAAAGAAATAGATTTTTATGCTAATAGATATGTCTAGGTTGAAAACAACAGGCTTTTGGGGTCAGCAATGGTGACCCGCTAATTAGCGTCAAATTAGCTGGAAATTTCATCGAAAATGAGTTTGCCTACTTGTCTGAACCCAGAAATACGGTATATTTATTATTTCGTTGCGGTGTATACCAATGAATGATCATATTTCTTTTATCGAAGGTGAAATGAATATACTGGAGCACATGGAGAAATTACGAATGGGTGAAATTAAACCAGAACCACCCAAAGAAATCAAAGTAAGGAATCTTCTTCTTTGTTTTATTCCTGGTTGATTTTTCAAAACGTTGAAAACAAAGGCAAATTTCTTTACACTGAAGGAAAGGTCTGGGAATCAAACCAGTAATTATCTTGAATGACCTTGGTTTTCGTTGTATTTGAATAGAATATTACAACTGGATTCTAAGTTAGCGACTTAGAAAGCAAAGTGACTACCTTATTCGACAAAACTTAGTCGGTGAAAATTTTGTCACCTCCAAATTTTTTAATTTAGTCACTTTTATCTAACTGAACAGTTAAAAAAGTAGCCTAAAACCAAGTTTTTAGTCGGACAAAATTCAAACTGCTTTAATCCATCTTGATTACCTCGTTCAATAGTTCGCAGCACGATCTTGATATCAAAAAATGTTATTGCAATGTATGTATCTTTTGATGTGAAAGCAAAGCTTTTTCAGAAGCTTCTTCTTGAACTTGTTCACACTAAAAGGAAACATTGAGAAACATTGAGAAACATTGGAAACATTTTATTTATTTATTTTCTCTTTTTTAGCCTTTGAAGCCGATTTTGATCACAAGAGAAATGATAAGGGTTTGTAAAAAGATTGTTCGAATGTTGACTTTCAATTCAAATCTAGGGGGGAGGGGCAACAGAAACCAAAACCAAATTGAAAAATCCCTTTTATAACAAAGAAATAAAAAAAATTGTACAACACTTTTATAAAAACTAACTTTTGAACGAATCGGGGATTAATGATCAAAGAGTTTTGGTTACAACACATGATAAGGGTTTGTAAAAAGATTGTTCGAATGTTGACTTTCAATTCAAATCTAGGGGGTGGGGCATCAGAAGCCAAAACCAAATCGAAAAATCCCTTAATTATAACAAAGAAGTAAGATAAAAGAAATTGTACAACACTTTTATAAAAACTAATTTTTGAACGAATCGGGGATTAATGATCAAAGAGTTTTAGTTACAACACTGAGAACGTTGAGGGTGTAATTTTTTTACCGGTTGAGTTAATTGCTTATTAAGGTTCTCTAAATAACTTTATTTTTCGTTTTTTTTAGAATCAGGTCTTTGGTGCAGGATACAGGAGTTTACCAACTATGACACAAGATGAATATTTTGAAAAAGAACTACGAGAAGGGAAAATTGTAGCGGGTTACGAGTAAGAAGCTTTATCTTTCAAATTATTTTTACTTTTATCTTTGACGTCTCCAAAGTAGTAGTTTTAAGTCTCTTAAACGAGTTTGGAGAACGAAGCATCGAGACAAAAATTAGTCTCTTTTATTCAAGAGACATTTTGTATTATTCAAGCAATTTTAAGAGACATTTTGTACTAAATGTAATTACATTACGTGAATGGTTTATTGATGACAATTAAAGCTTTCAAGTAAAATTATTGAAATAACATTTTTCCGACGTGGATTCCCGAATTTTCTTTTTCTAAAAGTTTTTTTAATTGCCGTTCTTTGGAAGAAATACAGTGTAAATTTCCGAAATTTCTTCGTTTAAAGTACTTATGTGGATGGTGCTTTAAGAGCATCTAAAACTTGGTTCTAACATTTATCTCTTGCTGTGTAATTTTTTCCATCAGGTATCGGATATCGATATATTTTGAATGTTTTTAGCTCAACAAACAAGGGAGCGAGCGGAAGCGCAGCGGATGATGATGAAGAGAAAGATGAAGATAAGGAAGAACATGACGAGGAGAAATTGAAGAAAGCAAGAGAATGGGACGACTGGAGAGATAGTACGTGTTCACACTTTAAAAATTATTTGTACAGTATCGACCAATACTGGATGGGCTTTCCCAGGAAAAATTGTACATCACCCACTGTTGAGGATATCCTGTATGGAGGATCAGCTCATAAAATGTGGATGTGGATTTCCGAGGGGTACAAAATCTGCGCAAAATGAGAGGGTAAAGAAATGGTCTGGAAATCCAAATGGTAACTCTCAATATTGTTTATTTCCTCAACAGTGAATGTACAATTTTTTCTGGAAATAACCAATACATAATATGTTTTGTAGAATTAACATTTTGAGCATCAAATCAAGTTTGGCAAAATTCTGAACAAAATCATACAAAAAAGCTCCAACTTTACCTTCGTTGCTCAATTTGCATTCTTAAAACAGGATGTTTCTTGCAGATAATGGAAAATTGTTGTCGAGTAATTTTGTGTATTTTGGTCAGTCTGGATTTGAATTGATCGTTGAAATAATTATAGAACTCTTTTGGTGAAATCTTTCTCGTGAAATGGTCTGTTCCAGACTTTTCTTTGACTCCTTGGACATCCAGAGTTATCCCGGGCATAAAAGATTTACGCCCGGACATGAGCAATGAAATGGTACCCATGGAAACATACATTATCCTCCACCCCCTCTGTACAATTTTCTTCTTAGACTGCCCGATGGGCTTTTTCAGAAAAAATCACTAACACTGGACACCGAGCTGAAAATTCCAAATCCCCTTGGATACTCTTGGTCTTCGAATTCTTACCCCCTGGGTATCCTAGGATGTTGAAAATTTTAAACCCCCCTGGAACTGGATATCCTATATTCTGTCTGAACAGTAGTGGGTATGGATTTTTTTCTGAAAAAGCCGAATATATTCCTACTTTCCGATTGCTTTCTTATTTGTCTATTTCTTTTTTCTTATAGCGCACCGAAGAGGTGAAGGGAACAAAGAAAGACATGGCTGAGTATGTGGACTTTTATCGTCGCAGTGGTATGAAGAGTCGACACTTTTTTATTCATTTCACTTTTTAGTATTTTTTTATTTTGATAACACGCTGAAAATATATTCAAAACTCGACCCCGAAAGAAAGCTAACCCTCACTTGTCATTTTGTGTAACTCTTGACTTTCTCCAAGATATTATTTGGTGGACCAGCATCGATACAATTTGTAAGGCTTTCTGGTTGCATATTATGAGTAGATCAAATCAGATTCAAATTAAATCACATATATATTTTCATAACCGTTTTACAAAGTTTTAATGCAATAAGAAATTTCCTTTACCACCGAGAAATCTGACTAAGAAATAAACATACTCGAGTTCATTCAATAAGGTGAGGATATTATACACAGTATATTTATGTTTCAAAACAGCCCTCTAAACAAATATAAAGGGGGACCATTATTTCGTGCGATTTTCGTGTAACCTATCTTTTTTTATGTTATAAAAGTTCATCTGCTGTCGATGCTGGCTTGTTTCAACCTATTCGGTCTTTCTTTTACTGTGGGTCCGATGTGGGGCATAACCTCATACCAAGGTGTCTTTTCTCTTGCGAAAATCATTTCCCTCTCGTTGCTCATCGTCGCTTTGGATTTGTGTCAACCTGTTTGTTAAAGACAATGGATTGATAAAAATGCTTTGCTATTTGTTCTTTTCTCAACTTTTTTGCCAATTTCTGTGTGTGTGTATCTATCTGTCTGTCTGTGTGCCCAAAAAACTTTGGGGAAGCCTGGAGGGCCCAAAGATTGTCGGATTATGCTAAAATTTGGTACACTTGTTCCTTGGGCAAATACCTTGAAATATTTTCTTTTCTTTTTTGAAAATGATAAAGGAAATAATTCGGTGGTAATAGTCTCTTCATTATTCATGCAAAAAATGATACTTTATTGATAGTTTGGTACTAACAATTAGCTGATTCCCTCAGTAGACTCCTCTACAATATACTCTTAGAATTGAGCAATCTCATATTTTACTGCAAACTTGAATTTGGCGGAAGTTAATGGCATGGGACAAGAATATGCATCAATTTGTGACTTTTTTTTAGTTTTGAAGCTCAGTATATTATATTCCCAAGAAATTCTTAATTCGCATCAAAATTTGAACTTGATTCTGTTTAAAAGAGTCGGACAAAAACATGTTGGACAAAAGTGACGAAATATTTTGGAGGTGACGAAAATTTTGTCTGACAAATAATTTTGTCTGACGAATAATTTAGTCCGACGAAAAAAAATTGCGTTTTTTCGGACAAAAGTGACGAAAATATTTATGGGTGACGAAAATTATGTCCGACGAATAATTTAGTCCGACATTGTTTTGTCCGATAAGGGAGTCCAGTTTAGTTTCAACCAATTTCGGATTAGTTAGTATTGGTATCAGTTAAAATAAAATAAATTAAGTTTGGCTTACGAACTTACTTTTGCAAAGTTTCGACAGTAGATGATATTTTACGACATCTTTTGATCATATTTTCGATTCTCTTTGGTTCTTCTTTTCGAAATCTAAAGAATGAGAAAATCTATACATTCTGTTCGATAAAGTTTAGGGTATAGTGATCTAGTGAAAATATCGTTTTTCGTCATTTTAACTGGAACGTACCATACAAATGATTTCTTAGCTTATGTATCTGGAGTATTCAAATTTCTTTTTTTTTCAATGAGACGAAAAGCGCATATTCTGCATTAATATGCTTCCCAAATGTCTCAATGAATGGAAATTGAACCCAAGATCTCTCGCTTGCTAGGTGATTGTTCAATGGGCTATTAAACTAATGCTTAATAGACGAGGGAAGGATTTTTGGTGCTCCAAAAAATCTGAAAATTTCAACCTCGTGCCCAGGGCGATGAAATATGACTTGATAAACGTTTGCTTCTCATTTTTCCCGCCCTGGAATCGGTTAGTGTTGTTCTTACTTTTCTTCCTTTTGAATGACTTCAAGCTCAGCGTGAATAACTTGTTTCAATGTCTCCTCCAGACCATGATATTTCTCTATATATAAGAAAGATGTGATAGTGGAAGCTCTATTCTAAATTGAGACCATGTCGTTTTTTAGTACAAAAGTCTCTAAAAATTGCTTGAATAAAAGAGACTAATTTTTGTCTCGATGCTTCGTTCTCCAAACTCGTTTAAGAGACTTTACTACGGAAAACTGATTCTCTTACTTTTAGCATCACTGATACTTCTAATGACGTCAGTTAATTCGTCACGAAAATCATTGATTTGTGAGGGATGTTCGATTCGTTTCGTTTGAACAACATTCAAACGGATTAGCTCGATATGAATTTCCAATTCTCTGTAAAAAAACGAAAACAAACATAATCGATTGATTTGCTTTATAACGTACTTGGAGTTTAATTTGCTAGATTCAAACTTCCATTCTACCTTAAGAGTAGAAATTTTCTCGGAATTTGATTTCGGGTTAATTTCTTTTCTTAAGGTACATATATTCATTCAGTCATTCATTCCTTTATTCATTCATTTTTTCATTCATTTTCATAGTTAGTAAATTTAGTTTAGTTTTATTCACTCGTTCGTTAGTTTGTCACGCGTGGGTTTATGAGATATTTTCCATGTCCGAGGCAGTGATGATTGATGACTCAACATATATTCATTCATTCAATCATTGGACTTTTCCAGAAAAAGTCCGTATTCCCCCTGTTGAGGATATAGGATATCCCAGGGAGGTCTGAAACGTTCAATATCATAGAATATCCAAGGGGTAAGAATCTGATAACCAAGGATATCCAGAGGGTGGGGGTTCAAAATTTTCAATATCCTAGGATATCCAGGGGGTTCGCGGCACGGATATCCAGGGAGTTTGCTGTTAAGAAAAATCGACATCCCCAGTGGGAATATGGATTTTTTCTGGAAAAGCCCATTCCTCGGTTGGTAATTGATATACTTACGATAATTGTTTTTCTGATTCCGCAAACAAAGTTCGATATTGTGATTGGTCAGATGTTAATTTAAATCGATTTTCCCGTACTGGAAGTTCGTTTGCTGAAAATGAAATGTGAAAGTCTAATGTTGCTAGAGTACTTTACCCTATCAATTTTCGCAAAAATGAAGAATTAAGGTTAAATCAGATTAAACATTGAAAAATATTTCGCGTTGGGTTAATTTTGCGAATAACAGAAAGATTTTGCGTTAATAAGGCTATCATCTAGGCTTCTTCTCATCCTCTAATCGAAATAAAGTTTCTCATGGTTGGAAGAAAAAGATCTGCCAAATCAGACTAGCTATCGCCATACCTCACTAACATTCTACCGATTGCTATATAGTAAGTGTTAAGGTTTCGATCACGAGCTTGCACCGCATAATCACCGCAATGCTTCGTGTACGAATCCCGACCACTGCAAGGCAGGGTGTTAGGGAAGTGTGGTGATAGTCTAAACATTACCATTAATATATCACTTAGTCACAAATAGAGTTCAGTAAAAGCTAAGCAAATTTGTCAAGAAAAAATTGTTACACATAGAGGGAGTTGTGTCTAAAGAAAGTTTTTTAAATGAAATCTGAACTACTCCTTACCGAAAAAGTGGTTATTATTGTCATCTAACCTATGTTTGAGATGTTCGTCCACTCTCGATGCTTTCTTTCGGAACTCGAGAAGTTTTTTTTGCATGTCTGCTTTGAAAGATCTCGAAAAATCTAGATGAACCTTTCGAAGGTTATCTAAGTCTTGTCGTAAGTGCGAAATATTTTGGTGTACTGTGTCCGCTGAGGCTTCTAGCTCTTCGAAATCAGGTGATTTGATGGATGGCCTGTTACATAGCAACCTGGTTGGTTTACCATTATTATTGAGACTCGATGTCCCATTAATCTGATCACCTATTTGTGACATGTCTTCAAAGATAAACGAGTCATTTTTATGTTGTAAATCCGAGACTTCAGGTATGGTCATCGCTCGTAATCGTTCTATCAAATCGTCTTCGGTAAGAGATGACGTAATCTCAGGGTTTGAACCCGTTCGACTTCTTCTGCCATCTGAAATTAGAGATAATGGAAACTATACTCTTAACAATACGAGATTTGCTCTTTCACCTGCGGACAATCTCGTCCCCAGCGTTCTTTGTACGCCTTCTTTTGACGTTTTTTAAATGGCTTGAATCCAAATTGACGGCTTGATACGAGATTTGCTCTTTCACACCTGGGCAATCTCGTCTCCAGGGTTCTTTGGAGGGTATGGAGCTGCCAAATTGAGCCCATTAAAGTTTTCCGTAGTAAAGTCTCTTAAACGAGTTTGGAG
>JAUJPO010050707.1:0-15343 GCA_032270745.1 Tiaropsis multicirrata
GTAAAAAACTCACGAAATTGACCAAAACCGCACGAAATTGACCAAAACCGGCGTTAGACTTGAAGGAGGAGGAGGAGGAGGAGGAGGAGAAAAAAGATCACCGTTTTAAGAAATATTCCCCTATAATAGGGAAATATTTAAAAAGGCTTTATAAATAAGGACTTCATTTGAAATTCGATTCAATTTGAAGTTGATCTGACTGCCATGGCAGAGATAATTCCATTTGAAATCCTGAAAATCTGCTTAAAACAAACCGTGATAACCCTAACCTGCCAAATTGAGAGCATGTCGTTCTTTAGTACGAAAGTCTCTAAAATTTGCTTGAATAAAAGAGGCATATTTTTGTCTCGATGCTTCGTTCTCCAAACTCGTTTAAGAGACTTTACTACGGAAAACTTCAATGGGCTCGATTTGGCAGCTCCATACCCTCTTAGTTCATCGTCTTTATCGAAAAGAATAAAAAAAAACTAGTGAGGATCAAGTTTGAGAAGAGAGATAGAAAGAGAAAACGCCTCAAGAACGAACGATGAAAAAGGAAAGAAAAATTCATTTTTAGTGTAAAAAAACCGCAATTGTTGCTCATTTTACCACCAAAGTTAAAACACAACGCAGAAAACCAAAACGAACTAAAATACAAATGTTTTATTCTACCTGTCTTACTCTTATCTTTCATCTTTCATCTTTTATGATTGGTTAGCTCAGTCGGTAGAGCGTTCGCCTTATAATCGAAAGGTTGTAGGTTCGATCCCGTCCACTCAACATCACAAAACAGATAAACTGAAATGTACAGTATGGTCACTGGGAACTGACGGTAGTTGTGGCGCTCCGCCTCAGTCTAAATCTACTCAGTAATCTAGCACTAGCGAAAGAGGAATAGACGGCTCCACTTTACGACGGCTACCGACACTCTAGCGGCTGCGTGATTACCCAGTAAATACAGAGCATCATTTCGACCTCCAAATGAAATTTATTGACGTTGGAAGACGCCGTTTGGACGTCAAAAATGACATTCGGTGTTTACAGGCTAACTTACTTACTGCAGTCGAACTCGCTTTTAAAATTCTGTGCTATATGAAAATTATCAAAAGGAGTCTTAACATTTTCGGATTTGCAGCGATATATACAGTGGAATCTCTCTATCTCGAACTCCTAAGGGACCAAATATTTTGTTCGAAATAGAGAAAGTTCGAGATAAAGAAAGAGATAAAGAGCCCACAAATGTTCAAGGGACCGAGATCTCTGTTCGAGATAGAGAGAAATTCGAGATAGAGGGTAGTCGAGATAGAGAGATTCCACTGTAGATAAGAACCATCATAAACTGTCAGAGTAAAAGCTCCAGAGAAATTAATTTCAATTCAAAATGAGTATTCCTGACCTAGCTGATAATCGGAAAATACCGGTATATTAAAGGAGCTTTTAAGTACGAAACAAATACAAACCGATGGGGGTATAAAATACATACATGTCGAAATCAAAAGAACGGATTTTCCGCTCTGAGTTTGACATCTATGACGTGCCAAGTACAGTTACTATAGCAAAATACATCATATTTATAAGAACATAGGGCTTCGAATACCAAAAAACTAAGAACATGCTAAGAACATTTTACGACTGTATTCGAAAATGATTGAAGAAAATTTCTTTATAAAACAGCTAAAATTTATATATTTTTTTTCAGAAGAATTAAATTTTTGGATTTCAGCAACGTATAGTTAAGAATATCCGAAGGCTTGTCATAATGTTCTCATGTTCTAAACGTGTAAACCTCTTGAACAAAAATGGCTACTGGAGTATACTGTGTATAAAAATTAAAACAACAAAATCTTCCAAGAGTGGTACGAAACGCTTAACAACAATAGTCTTTTATAGGAGCAATCTATGGTTTCTTCTAAAATAATCTTGGCAATTCATGTTACAACAAAACCATAAAAATTCTCGGACTTTGGTTATTCCTGTTTGACAATCTTCTTTCTGAGCTCAAAATCCATGATATCCATGAGGTAATCATTGTATACGGAAACAACCTAAAATAGCAGCCGGGTGTCTGTCACTACCTTTGGATTTTGGCTAGACAAAATGACAAAAAATGACAAAAATAATACATTAAAAATACATTTGTAAAAGAAAAGCCAATCGGGAAAAACAGTTAAGACGAGCTTCAACTTTCAAATTTCACATGTATGCTTCTTCAAGGGTGCTTCAACACATGCTAAACAATATAGCCGTTAAAGTAGAGCTACTGTAGAAGGAGTGCCAGCTTTTTTATGAATCATTGTGAAAAAAGGTGGCGAAATAAACTAATTTGTGATAAAAATAACAAATTTCAACCCTTTAAAAATTACTGAGCGCCTAAATAATATTCCGCAACTAAATCTAGATATAAAAGCATTAAAGATTGAGAGTACACATCTACCGAACTGTACGCACAGTGTAACGACATTAACAACTTCAAAAAACGGTTTGCTTTTGTTGATGTTTACCTAAACTTTATTGACATTCAAAATAAATTTTTTGTGAAGAGGATAGAGATAGACAGCCTCTCTTCGACCTTTATACTCTTGTTCTTTTTATAAGCACAACTTTATAAGAACATTTAGTCTCAGAATCGGTGGAAAATTTACCAAAAACTATGAAGAAAAAAATGAGCATGGGAATATACATAATGAAAGCGTATACCAAGGGAAGCATTTTAGGCATATTTAAGGGTTGGGTGGGGAATTTGAGAAAATGTGGATGAAAGTTCAGGACATCCTAGCCTCGGCCAAAAACTACTGGTTCTTATAAAACAAAAACGTCTTTAATCTGTTTGAACACGGATTCCGTTGAGTCAGGAAAAACTAAGTGGTAGCCATTATTGAACTTTAGAACACACTTAAAAAATCTTAAAGAGGAGAGCAAAAATTAATTGGCAGATTCGCCAAGCTACTTATAACTGTCTCTTGAAAATAAAATTTAAAAATTCAGATTTAGAATTTTAAGTCAATACCATCCCCTTCTGTTGAAAGCTATATGGAAAAAAACTTTCAAGTTTACCAAATACAAATATTTTTCAAATTTCTCCACAAAAGTTTATATCCATGAACACACACACACACATAGTGTACACTGGTTGCAAAACAATGCTTCAAAATATCTTCAAAAACTCTCTGAAAGCTTTTTTAACATTTTTTCCGACAGACCTTTCAAAGGATGTGTAAAAGATTTCAATCAATCAATATGTAGTTATTAAATACTTTCTCAATTCGATTTCCACGACTATTGGGACAAACTTTCAAACACACTTAATAAAAATATATTAAAGCTCTTTTAATATCATATCAGAAGACAAATGATATTTTTAAATGTAATACTTCCTTCGTTCCACTTTCATCTCTTAAAGTTACAAAAGAATTGGGCAAACGACAAACTATCAAAGGCTTAAAGTCTATATTTAAAATGTATATAAATCTTTTAATATCACTTTATATAAAATTAAACTCTTCACAAGCTTTCACACATCAACGCAAAACGCAAAGTAGTCTTACTAATGCTAATACGAAATTATAAACAAAATTAATTTCTGCCGAACTTTGTGAAGTGACTCTGATCTATAGCTCAAAATGATTCATTATTTCATCCTCTATACTAGTAGTATACTTTTTACTTCAAACGCTACGACCAAAAAAGAATAGTCATCTTATGTCACTGGTGTAGTTGGTTTTAAAGAAATTCCTGATCATGCACGTCATGGGACCTTATATTATACTCTTTTCTTTTCATGAGAAAAAAATTTATAAGAACATCGAGCCTCGTATTTGGTAAATTTTACCCAAAACTATTAAGAACTAATGAAAGCTTAGACCGAGGGAAACATTTGAGGCAAGAGGGGTGGGGTGGGAAATTTGAGAAAATGTGAATCAAAGTTAAGAATATTTGAGCCTCAGCCGAAATTTACTGGTTCTTATAAAATAAAAAGAGTGTAAAATGTCAGTTTATAGGAAAGCTTGGCTTAAAGTCTCCAATTTTCTCTTGGCAGGAATCTAACTAACGAGATTGTCTTGTTACCTTTTTAGGGCCTACTTCGAAAATGTTATACCAAAATGTATACTTCTCTAGGGCGGAACTTTTTTAAAATAAATTTCCACCCCGATTATTCAGAATTCTTACAATAAAAAACAACAAGCTATTTTAAACAAATGCTTCATTAAAAGAATGTTAAGTCGTTTTAATGCTATTGTAATCTGCACTACTCTCTACGGGTCATTGTGGTTTTATATAGAGTAAAACCTTAGAGTTGCTATAAGTGACCGAAATGGACGAAAATTCTAATAATCATATCATGCCTAACAATAATTCAATTTTCAATGAAAGTTCTTACTTAAGGGACCAAATAAAACCACGCCTTTAGAGCTTCGTAAAAATTCATATACTTAAAAATATCCACTTAGCCTGTGCAAAGTACTTCCCTTTATTTTAAACGCCTCCTGGAAGAAGGAGAAACGCCCCTTCCTCAAAGGGTGATTTTATTCGAAACAAGGCTAACTCGAGCTTTGATTTGAAGGGTAAGGGTATTTTGACTGTGGGAGTCTGTTCGAAGTTAAACGGTAAAAAGGTTTTTTTTATAATATAGAAGCAAACCATTCTAAGAACGAAATTCATCGAGGCAGAAAATTAAGTCAAGAACTTTTTGAGGAGAAAAATTAAGAACAAATAAAATCCTCCATTAATAACGACTTGAGCTGATTGATGGTGAAAATAATTAAAACATAATATAGTGTTACTCTTACCTTATAAGCCATACTACTAAAACTGAAGCGTGTAAAATTTCAAAATTTTAAAAATCTTTTTTATTGTTTGCTGTTATTGTGTCAACAAAAAAGGCTTTTAGAATTATTATATTAAAAAAAACTGTCATTCACCTCTGTTGCTAGTGGTTACAAACCACGTTAAATGATGGTTTCAGTTTTTTAACCACATAAAATGCAAGAGTTTTAAAGACGTATTGTATCTGAGTTTTGAACTGTATTTAAAAGCGTAGATAGTTTAGACAATACTTCTGGAATCATAATAAATAGAAAAGTCTTCAACCCTTGATAGGTCTCGTCATTCTGCAGTTGAAATACACGTTTTTCTTTAATTATAAGAATACACTTTATAAGAATATTCATGATGACAATAGCCAAAAAGTTAAGAATGTCCTAAGAATCTTAAAAATTTTCAAGCTCAAATTTTTATTTGGAAATTATACCTAAATAGATCTAAAATCTTTCTTCAGTTGATTCAGCTGGCTTGTTTCGGGGCTGATTTCTTCTTTTCTTTCAATTAGATGATTTTTATATCACTTTTTTACATTTTTCAGACTGAGGTTGATAAAAAGATTTAAGCATATAATGTTAAGAATATCTTAGGACGATTTCAACCAAAAAGCTAAGAATATTCATCATAAAACCAAGAAAACACTATTCTTATAAAAAAAGCTCTATGTTCCAGGGAGATATGTCATGATTGTAGCCAAAGTCTAGCATCTTTTAAAATGGTACTGTCTTAATTCTTAAAACCATTATGAGCTATTTAACGTATTGGTTTTATTCAGAAAATTAAAAAAGAAATCATTGAACGAAAATCAACACCAAAGTTTGAAACAAATTAAAATTAGGCTCTGGAATTGAAGTATTATAATACAAAATTCTGGACGCAGGATACCTTATTATCAGAAGCATTAATACCGTCTAACCAGCAGACACAAGAAGTTTTGTCAAAGTTGACGACGTTGAAAGAAGGTTGAAAAAAATGAATTATGACTGCTGGGACCATAATTATGACAGAGTGATACTGAACAGTTAGTTTATACCAAAAACAAATACTGACGATAAATGAATACAAAGTTGACCCTCTATGCTCACAAGTGTCAGAAACACGATATCTTGTCAAAAAAAAAGCGAATTTCGATGTTTAAGAATAACGTTAAAATCGACATCAAAATGCCACCCGACAAACTGAATTTTTATTACAGGTCAAGTGAGTCTTTGTCTAATCCTTTATACACAAAGCTTGAAATTCTCACACCCTTTCTGTTGCGTATATCACATACAATGTCCGTAGACTTTTGGAAATGAGCTCCTTCCTTCAAAGTTGATGTAAATAAGGTCAACTATTGCTACCAGATGTAAACAAACCACTTTCAAAAGCAACAAGTAACGTTAAAGGGGAAGTTATACCGTGTTTTCGCTGATTTTTTGCTATTCAAAAAAAGTCTACAACCTTTTGTCCGACATTGAAGATGATTTCGCCGTGACGTTTATTGTTGTTGAATGACTCACTTATTCAAAACGTAAAAAATTGTCATTAAATCAAGAAATTATTTTCGCAGTTAAGACAAGTTGCCTGCCCGAAACGGCAGACATTTGTAATGACATAAAATTCGGCCCTGATAAAGGATAAAGGCTGAAGGTTAAGTTCGAAATAATGAAATGTTTAGACTTACTTGGGCCCACATTGGGTGTCTTGCTCTCTCTCTGATTACACAAATAAAAAACTACTGAATAATAAAAAAATCGGGGAACTTTAACCGTTTACTAACGAAGGTTTATAATTTCAAGAGAGAAGAAAAAATGTTACAAATATATTATGGTATTCCGTCTATTATAGAGTCTTTAAAAAACCACTTTTAATATAAGAACTCAAACCCTTCAATAGCATCTTTTCGACCTCTAACTCAATCAAATGAAGAAAACAACCCATCAAGAATCTCTAAAGAACTGGTTTCTATATAATTCTAAGCAACAGACATCAACAATAAATACCGCTTTACACAAACTACAAAACCACCAAACATATTTAAAGCATGAAAAATACACTTTACACAAACTGTCAAATCATTAAAGGACATCAAATTGTTTTAAAAAGTTTAAATTCATTATGCCGATTCTTATAAAGAATACTAACTTTTTGCCAGCTACATTTTTTTGTAAGAACTATTAAATTGAGGCTCGAATGTTCTTAACTTTGATCCACATTTTTTCAAATTTCCCACCCCGACGTTGGCTAAAACTCTTCCCTTGGTCTAAGCTTTCATTAGGAAAACTCCCATGCTCAAATTGTGAGTTCTTCATAGTTTATGGTTAAAATTTACAAACAAATCTGAGGCTCGATGTTCTTATAAAAAAGAGTTATTGCCGTCTTTAGCAAGACGAATAAAGGCTCTCCTTGATGCTTTATAATATTATAAAAAGGCTTTAAAAATGGTATTCGCATTTTTTTAGTTTAATTAACCGTAATTCTTATATACTTAATCACAGCGTTATGCCAGTGGTTGGATAAAGAATAACAGTTACGTCATCAATTGGTTTGCTTATTTTAAAAACCAAATCGAGTCGAGTTATAAAAGTCGAGTTAAAAAGTCGAGTTAAAAAAGTCAAGTTAAAAAGTCAAGTGTGACGTCACATAAAGCTTAAATCGACTTTTTTTAACTAGACATTTTCCGAGCATTGCTAAAATAAGTCCTCAAATGAATAAAAATATGAAACACAATCCTCTCGTTTGAAGAACCCTCGAACTCAATCAACCCCCTAAGCAATTTCAAGGTTATTTTCAAGCTCGAATAAACATTGTGTGTCCTTATGTGTACCGGAAACGATATTGAAAAAAATATACAGAACAAATATTGCTCATGACGAATTCAAATTAGAGGGCGTCCTCAACAACAGTACCAGAAAAACCAAAATGATATCTCTTTCAAAGATTCTGCTCCAACACCATTCTAACACCATTCTAAGAAATTTTTTTTTTGAAAATCACAAAACTTGACTACTAATGCTACTTGGAAACCATCACAATATGAGTAAATTTACACAAGTTCATAAAAAGAAAAAAGTTCAAACAAAAAGATGGCTTCGACCATTTCGAAGAAATTGGATGGTAGAAAAAAGTTTTTAAAGTAGAAAACAAGCATATATTCTGCTTTAAGGCCCCTTGCACCTGTTATTCTTCCATATAATCCTTCCTTCATAGATTCTTCTATGTATATTGCACAAGAATTTGTCAAGAATTTACTGTGGACGCACGTCAAATCACGCGTTAAGTCTATTTCTTAAAATTGTACGTGTAATGGGGGCCTTACTAGCAGTGAAATAATCGGCATTTTCAAAGACATCTTCAATAAATATTTCTTTCATTCGATTAAAAAGGAAAGAGTTGAAACACATGTTTCTTATAAGAACGCTTAAGTGAAAGAACTCTAAATTTTCCGTATTTTGAATCAAAACAGATAACAAAAACTATCTAACAACTATACCATTCAAGAGAACGGGATTCAAAATATTTTCACAACAATTGCAACTCATCTTAATTGAACCTTATTGGTCGAACAAAATGATGATGATGATGAATTGAACCTCCCCAGAAAGAAAACATTATGACCTATGCTTTATGTCAAAGGTTCCAACATTCATGAGATTCATACTAGGGTATGGAGCTGCCAAATTGAGCCCATTGAAGTTTTCCGACGTAAAGTCTCTTAAACGAGTTTGGAGAACAAAGGATCGAGACAAAAATTAGTCTCTTTTATTCAAACAATTTTTAGAGACTTTTGTACTAAAGGAAGACGTGGTCTTAAATTGGCAGATTAATTATATGTTACTACTGTGTTAATATCCTAACAAATTGATGCATCGCCATGCCTATGTATGTAGAAATCACCCACACCTACATCAGAGGTGTTTGGTAAACAATGATTTCAAAAATACTGTTATCTTTTGTAAACTATACCTTTGTGTCAACGGTTAGTCAATGTCAATGTTCTTAGTTTTTTTGGTTTCAAGCCTTAAAATGTTCTTGTAATGTTCTTAATTTCAGTCTTTTAATTCATGTGTACATAATCAAAAATGAAAAAATGTTTTTCTATACTCTTGATTCTCTAAAGTTTCTAAATGTTATTAACATGTTCTTAATTTTTTGACCTTGAAGCCTTTTGTTCTTATATACTTTGTTCTTATAAAAAATGTGTTAACTGATATATATATATACATTAAGAATCATTTTTAGATTTTTATGAAGATTTTTAATCTAGTCAGAAAATTTCAAGATATTCTTATAACATTCTTTAACTTTTCTGACTAATTAAATCATGGACATTCTGAAGATTCAAAACATTTTCTTGACTAACCAAATTCCAAAACCTTCTGATTCAGCAGTCAGAGAATTCATAAGTTTTCAACTTGTTTAAGTTGTTTTTTTTAATTCACCGATTCTTTTGTTTATCACATCTGCTTTTAATGGAAACAGGTCTAGCAAGGCTGTGTTTCTCTTGTTGTGCTTCTTTCATCGTGTTGTTTGTCCTTATAATTTATCGATTTCTAAATTTCTTCTGAACAGAATATAAAAAGCATTTTCCTCAAAGAAGCTCTATGCATATCCCTGCTCTATGTCAAAATGTCAGCCAATCACATAAAATAGGGAAATTATAAGTTTATTTCTAAAATATAAACACATTAATTACAGCCTGTTTCACGTCAAGGACGATCATCAGATATAGGAAATATAGTAAAATATAGAAAAAATATAATTTTAAAAGTCACACGCCTTTCTCTCACTTTCACTCTTTCAATCACGTAACAGGGTCTGTTTGAAAAATGGTCATTATGTAGAAACCAGGATGATAAAAAAGAAACAAAAAGTAAATCAGCGATACAATCCTGGTTTCTACATAAGTTTTTTTACCAAACTCACTAAACCATTCAATCGGTAGAGTAATCTTTAGTGTCGGACCAGAAGCGACCATTTTTCGGACAGACGCAATCAAATTTCTCAAAAAGGATCAAGATGACAACTTTATGACTTTATTTTTTTAACCTTTTGTAATCTTTCTGTCGGATCTCATCTCAAATTTAGAAAGAAATCGTTCGATTTGATGACAGTAATGGTCAGATCAATAGATACAATCTTTTAAATTTATGTCAAATGAGGCATAATCTTCTATCTATGGAACGAATTAATTCGCTGAAATTCGCTTCCTGGAACGAATCAATTCGCTTTTATTCGTTCTATCTATAGAGCAAATTTACTTTTGAGAAGATCCCTAATCTCCAAATCTGCAATGGTAAAGAATTATTCAAGGATATATCTTTAAATCTGATATTAATTTTGTGTGGATACCTAGCTAGCTGCAGTAAAAATTTGACAAAAATTCTTTCCCATCGGAAATTTCTACCGTTAAAATAAAAAAAATTAAAAATTAAAATTCAGCCTACCTTCTCAGTAACAAGGCCACATCGATAACACATGACAGTAAAAGATTTAGAAATTTCTCTTCAATCACATCACACAATAATTTGATACCCCTTTTACAAAACAGAAGTGTAAAAAGTAAATTTTATGCCAACAAAAGAAAACAAAGGATGAATTGTTGAATTTATGAATTTATGAATACAGTGTTACACACAGCCCGACAGAATCATTAGAAAAAGAATGAAAAGGACACTTATCTAAAGAGGAAAACAAATAGTCGATTTAGCTACAAAGTTATAAGAATTGCAAGTTCTGAAAATTCCAAACCTTTAAAGATTCTGAATTCGTTACTTTCTAAAACACTACATATGTATTGTAACTCGAACTCCATGTTCCCACAAAAAATGTCTACATGGTCTTTAACGGTATGAAAAGGCTCCAAATTCCGGTCAAAATGATACTTAGTTTTTTGAAGAACTTTGAAGGAGGGTACCATGTGTTCTTATAAGAAATTAGCTTTTGTTAATGTTTGCTTTTACGTTGTTGTTAAGGAAATGATATTTTTATTTGACTGTTTTTACTCTGTGGTGTTAATTTGTCTAAAACAGAGTTACTATTATACTATTGCTTACTCAGCACATAATTTCTTTTCCACTTACGTGATAAAACTATGACATCATAAACCATTTACGTCACACAAACAGGATAAACCAAAAGTTGAATCCAATAAAAATATCTTCATTAAGAATCTATGGTATTTGGAAGAACTAAATTATTTTCTGATGTTTCAAGGAGATTCTTGTACTCATGGTAATGAAGGAAGAGGACACTCTTGAAATTGTTGAATTTTCAAAAATTATAAAAATCTCAAAATGTGACAGAAGGAAATTTAATCCCAGAAGTTGACGAAATCAAGCATGGGATTCCAGGTTAATCTGATGATTAAAACAAAACGATTCATCATGGATCATCAATTTAAATTATTGTGAATTTGAAACACTAAAATATTCCTGATAAAATCGAATTAAATCTTCCTGTTTATTCTTTACTTTACTGAGATCTCTTTCGATAAAAAGTATTTGAAAATCAAATCGAAAGTCAAAAAACTTAATTACAATTTCAAATTACCTAATTTGAAATGTTTTGCTTACGCTAGAAATTGAGACAATGTTTTAAGCTTTGAAGGTAAACTAAATTCAAAATAGACTTTAAGGTGTTATCTTTTGACAATCGCCCAGCAGTTAATATCTTAAGACACATGAATTTTCTCACTCTCCAAGCACATTGGATACATTAAAATCTGTCTGCCACCCCCATTTCGGAAAAGCCACAAAACCAACTGTGCAGAGGAGGGCAGTGTGAATTGTCTCAGAATTTAAAATTTGGAGATTTGAGAAAAATCCAGAATAAGATAAAATTCAAATTACTGTAGACTTTTTTCAGTCTTGATTTTAGAATCTTTTATGATGCATTAAAATATTATCAACAAGCCAAACCCTCTTAGTAGGTAAATTATTGGTACCATTTCACACTGATGAAGTCTTCCTTATCTGACTTCATGTAAAAGTCCTGATAAAAAACCATACCAAGCCTAAAGAGTCACAAAAAGCCAAAACAATTTTAACTATTGTTAAAATATGAATAAATAATTAAAAAAATAAATCCAAGATAAAAAAGAAAATAAATGTACCTTGTAACAGCTTGTGTTGTATCTTTGATTTGGTTTTTCTTCACGTCTTTAATAAGCAAAACGGTCTGTTCTTCATAAGGTCTCTTCTCCAAAATTTCATTATTGTGCATTCAACAACTTCTCAAATCTTTTATTTTATTAAAAATACCAATAAGTTGAAAGAGATTTATTTATCAATTATCATTACTAAACCAATTTTTAAGATGTTCTTTGATAATTGAAGCTAAACCAAAATGTAAAGGGCTTGTGACTCATCCTAGTCACATATACCAGGAACGGGGAGACACTCATCAAAAACAATTGACAAGCATGACTGTGGAAATGCACTGTTAGGGATGACAAGTAAGAGCGAAACGGATGTAGATAAAATTTAGCTACGTGAATCTGATTTTTTGCCAAGTAAGAATGGACGATATTGAAGAAATGCTCTGTAGATGTCACAGCCGGCCGTCTCAAAGAAGTTGTTGTTTTGATTTGAAATTTTTACTGTAGTCTAGTTTAGATCATGTTTCTCCACTAAAAGTCTGGAACAAGTGTGTAACAATGCAATTGCACGCCAGTGTGGAACCCTGCAAAGGGTGTAGACAGGCTACACCCATCAGACTACACCCATCCAGACCCATCACTACACCCATTCTCAACCTTATAATTCAGGCTTCTTATTTATTATATTACATACTCTCTCACACATTTTTCGATTGGTCCTTGATGAGTCTACAATTGACCACAAATTACTAGTCAGGGAGCCAGGGCTACAGCTACAGCTTTGATAAACCAATTGAGCAAACAATGATAAAATCGTTTGCATTTTCCTCCTTCATGAGACTTTCATGTCATGACCAAAAGGAGCAAAACGTCCCAGACAGCAAAAAAAGAAAGTGTTTTAAACATATGGTTATTTTCCTTAACTACCAGAGAGTTCAAAAGAAGGGGTCGATCGATTGCGTTTGATTGACTTTGGCTGACAGAATTCAAACACAAATTTTGGTGATTAATTAATTTTTGTTTTAAAAAGAAAACAATTTTGGACATGTTTTTATTGGAAGTTGAATAATTGTTGGTACAATAAATTGCGCCAGCAGAAATTTTTCAGCATCAGTTTTTCAAACCAAAGGTTCCAAGTTCAAAGCGGGTATCCAGCACAATCTTTTTTCAATTCTCTCATAATGTTTTATCAGGCTTATCATGTTTTTATTGGATTTAAATGTTGTCCACTCGTTAAGTAATGTTAATTACGAGTTTGCAGATTACACATTCAATTTCAGAGTAATTAGATATCTCTTGTGGTAAAAAAAATTAGCAAACAATCAGGTATTTTGTTAACAACTTATATACCCTTTTACCCAAAAATCAATTGATTTCCTGCCAATATTTGTAAAGCAAAAAATTATGACTTTTCACATTCTTACAAAATTTTCTAGATATAATATCAAATTTGTAGCAAAAACAGTCTTTTTGTACAACGCTACCCCAAAAAGTGCCCTATTTAGTTTCAAAATCTGCTTTCCAACAATTATTTATTTATGTTGTGCTAGTATGCCATTTTTTGCGTATAACTGATGAATAAACTATACGGGAAAACTTGAAACCTTTTTCATATAATCAGACGATGTCAATCGAACACAATCAAATGCAATTGAAAAATCAAATGCAATTGAAAAATCAAAATCATTAAACACAATTGAATGATTGGAGTTCGATTGCCAAACACAATCGAACACCAATCGAAATTACCAAAAAAATTTAATTGATTTTGATTGTTTCGATTTATTTTTTTTTAGATTGTGTTCGATTAAGTTTGATTATGTTCGATTAAGTTTGATTATGTTCGATATTGTTCTTATAAAAAAAGAATGTATGTATAGGTCCATTTTTCATAATATGCTAGGAAGATAACCTGTTTTTAACGAAAGATTAAAAAATCCAACACAATCGGACGCAATCGAATGAAAATTATTTTGATTGTTGAACAATCGAAATTTACCAAAAATTTAGTGTTCAATTCTTTGGTGTTTGATTGTGTTCTGCAATCGAACACCAATATTTCGAAAATTCCATTGACATCGTCTGGATAAAGAAAAAAAACTGGGTCTAACTAAAAAGAAAATCAAAGACCACGCTCTTTCAACTCAAACACATAAACCTCAGATTACGTGTCTAATAAAATGAGGGGAAATGTAACGTGAAACGGGGTAACTTGGGAACCTCCAGTCAAACATGGGATGCTAAAAAAGACGACATTTTGATGACCTTCCAAGATCTTGTCTTTCGTTTGAAAACGAAAGTAGAATTTAATTCCGTTCTAGTGACAATGGATGTACAGATGTTGACATTTTTTCTCAGGCTTTTATAGGTATATATTGGTTTTGTTGATCAACTTGGATTTTAAGATAAGGTTTGTTTATGTTTGACTTTTTAAATAGAAGACTATAATATCTGGCTGACAGAATTGAGCAAGGTTGACGGAGATAGGCCATTTTACGGTATCAATCAAACAAAATTTGAGAAAACGGCAAAATCCAAGCAATTAAAAAGCTGTCGGAAAGCTAAACAAGTACATTGTTTCGGCACCCCCCCCCCCCTGGTAATATTATAAATCTAATTAGCACCCTTTCATTTTGGTGATCTTGAGAGATCAACCAGTCTGGAATTGGTACACAGTATGCCGAATATTTTCGGCGTGAGCCTTAAAATTAGGTTGGCGTATCGGCGTGAGGATCGGTAAAAAAAGTATAAGTCGGCGTAATTACATTTCAAATTTTGAAAATCTTCTCTGGCTTTTCTTCTCTATTCAGGACATTTGATTGCTGTCTGGCAAATCAAATAAACTGCGCGGATGCTTTCTACACCTTAAATCTGATCCCCCTGAACCCCCACCAAGGCTAACAGCGCACCCCCCCCCTAAACCCCCCTGATGAAATTTTTGCGCCTGCGGTGCTACAATCTTTTCTTCGTTAAAAAATTTTCACCTACGGCGTAGGAAATAAATATTGTTTTTACTTACGCCGTAAATGAAAATTTTTTAGGTAATGGGCCAATGCACCAATTCCACACTGGCAGATCAAGTAACAAAACAAAAAAACAATGAGCTGAAGTAGACATTTTACGACTTTAACTTTCATGTTTTTTTTTTAATTGTATTGGAGTAATCTGATATGTTCACTCTTGTTTTGGTTTTGATGTGTGATTGATAATCTTGGTGAAATACGACCCTGGACGACCCCCGGAATCCCTCGGAAATTTCCGGGGTGTTCCGGGGGCGACGAATCTAACCTACCTTCACCCCCGGAAAACTGGAAGTTCGGGGATTCCGGGGCTTTCCGGGGTGATCCGGGGGAGATTATCTTAAGCTTGCTGAACTTTAACTTAAAATAGGACCCTGCCGACGCACCGGACTTAAGGAACACCGGACACGCGAAAGTCCGGTGTAAAATGAGAATTTTTTTTACC
>JAUJPO010050718.1:0-15343 GCA_032270745.1 Tiaropsis multicirrata
CCGGACACGACGACGAAAATTTGGCCCGCGCATCTAAACCATGTTCGGACCATGTTCGGACTACGCGCGGGCCATGTACGGGGATTTTTCGATTTCTAAGTCTTCGACTGGCCCGAAATTTTCCGGGCCATGCCGTGGGTCGTTGTGGACCCGGGCGAAGGTTCGTTCACTTGTCAAGTGAACCGCTGCAAGTGGGAATCGTACCTTGGTCTCCCGCATAGGGATCAAGGTCGATGACCACTGTACCACGGCGCCTGTACTGTTCCATGCCATGGTCATACTAATGTTTGAGAATTTTTGACAGCTTTTGCTTGCAACTTGCGAAATGGAGAGGGTCTAAATCGCTTTGCAACTCTTATACATATACGGCTAGTATATTTAAATATATACCCTCATACTTACCCACCAATTAAATATACCAGCATTCTTTCATTCTGTTCTGTGCATTTCGTTTGGGTTCTGCTGCTGCTGTGTTGTCTCCTGTTTTCCGTTTTTTCTTGTTACTTTAAAAACGGGCTTAAAGTCGGATTTAAAAACGGATTTCTTGGATTCCTAAACCACCCTTTCTCGAGAGTCCCGTCCGTCCTCCTCTCCCGCCTCCTCATCTGGAGACGCCTTCTTGCCCCGCCCCCTTTACTGGAGCTGCATGCATGGTCTTTTTTCCAAAAAGGGCAAAAATTATGATAATTCTTTTCTTAGAGCCCCGTGACAAGACAGGGTTCAGAATTCTGACAAATTTGCCTGTCAAAAATACTGAAAATAGTCTCTCTGACACAGTGACAAGGTCCACCTTTCGATCCGCGCGGTACACATACACGTTCCCGCCCCCGTCGATCGGTATTATCAATGCACGGTCAGTAGTACCCCCCCCCCCCCCCGGGCTCTGCTGAGGTCTGGCTGCTCTACATGATCCGGGGGGTACCACGGGGCAGGTAGTAGGTATCCCTTCCATTCGCTGGGTACAAAACAACTTTCGATTTCATTTTCCTGTCCATATTGGTTCGATTATTCAGACTACTTTTACTGGTTTTTATGACATTTAAACTGGCTTGGCAAGACATAGTAATAAAAACAACAAACCCATGTGAGCTGAAAAAGGTCACACTCTCTACAATTATTCAAAGTCAGTCCTCTTATTTTCTACGGATTCGGGTAAAGCCATTTTGTTGACTCGCGTGCACAAGTTGCATCATATACCCTAGAATATTCTTTTTCGAAGTTGCAAAACTTCCTTGGTACTTTGGTTGCAGGCATCTACACTTCTTTTGAGATTGAATATATCACCTGAAAAGAGATTCCTTCAAAATGTTGTCAGTTTTAAGAAGATCAAAAAGTATTTTTTCAAATGGAGTTTATCAAAATTTGGGGAAATACGTAAGTTGTTTTTCATTGTTGGCTTTTTATGAATCTTTTTTTTATAAAATTTGCTGTTTGCTTCTATCACCAGATCACTATCAATGGATTAAGCTGAAAATAGTGAATAATTAAACTAAAACTTCTTTTCTTTATAATGGCAACAACTGTCTATTACTGACCTTTCTGCACCAAATTTAAATTTCAAATTCTGGTAGTCTCCACCATATACCATAGTCACAAGAAGAGAGATCTCTAGAAATGCTAATATTGTCAATAAGAAAAGAAAAACGAAGCAAACGCCATCGATTTTACCATATTTGTCTACTTTTGCAGGTCCAATGTCCTGGACATTAGCTATTTTGTAAACAATAACATCGGCTAATAGAATTGCTTGCCGTTTGTTATACTCTTTCTGTGACTATGTTTCCACTTAAGTCTCCACTCTATACAATTTGTAGGGGGAAATCCCAATTGTTAGACAGGTCACTTGTACAACACTACATTTGATTGACAAGTGTTGCACAACTGACTTTTATAACAAATGGGATGGTCATTTTGTCGACAACCCTGACTACCCACTTGGTCGAAAATATCACTTGTTCGACAACCACTTGTTAGACAACCATTAAGTCAACAAAAAACTGTCGATCAACTGACCTGTCGAACAACTAGTTAATCACTTGTATTTTTTGCAAGCATAAACTTCCTCGAATTGCCCTTCACTGGCTCTTTTTGCAAAAATCGCAAATCGTGAAATTAAATACCTGTCATTAAATTAAAATGCTTCAACAAAATTTAAAAAAAGGTGGATTTTCATGCAATATGGTACTTTGTTGGTTGTCTGGTACATTCAAATGTAAAACATCTTGGTTTCGAACAAGTGGGTTGTCGAACAAAAAGCAATGCCAATTGTTTGGCAGGTCACTTGGCTGACAATTTACCACACAGGTGACCCGTCAACTTTTTAAAGACCTGTCGAACAAGTGACATGGCCCCATTTGTAGTTCAATTTTTATTGAATTTAGAGCCATAACGTCAAATATGGGGAAAGTGTTATGCAAAGAGCTTTTGCGTAAGTATACTTTTATTTTAGTCAAGGGAATTTCTTAATAGTTTTATATATTTTATGAACCAGCAGGCTGTGTCATATTTGAGGGGAGCAATTGCTTGTGCACATCTCCACACTCGCCATGTTGAACAAAAACTATTTGAAGTGTCTAAGATTTGTTTATTTAGTACTTATTTACCATTTCAATTTTGTAAAATGTAATTTTGTGAGTTTAAAAACAAAAATGAACTCATTATCTTTCAGCTCTGGTGGTGTTCAAGGACATGTTATTGGTATTGATTTGGGTACAACAAACTCTTGTGTTTCCATAATGGAAGGATCGACTCCAAGAGTTATTGAAAATGCAGAGGGTGTTCGAACAACACCATCTGTTGTTGCTTTCACGCCAGATGCAGAAAGACTTGTTGGTGCACCAGCTAAAAGACAGGTAGAGAGCTTAATAAGTCTTATATTATAAAAAGATTGTAGATATTTCAAGTTTGATACCGTGCCTATATCTATCGCTCTGACCTTAATTTTATCAGCTAGATCTTCTAGTCTTCTATTTAAAAAGTCAAACATAAACAAACCTTATCATACGATCCGAGTTGATCAACAAAACCATTACAAAGCCTGAGAAAATATGTCATGAATCTGTATTTTACCATTGTTGAATGAGAACCAGGTCGTTTACATCATTTCTCAGTTCCATACTTCAAAACACGCGCATGAACTTTGTACAATCAAAATCTCAATGACACCATAACATAACACAAAAAGTCTTGGAGAATGAAAAACGTTTTTGGAATTATAATTACCACTTTAGAAGTATGTATATAAGGGACTGTTGATTTGTTGTAATAATTTCACTTCGAGTTTGGTTGCTGCTTTGTGTATTTCTGAGAAATCTATTCAAGGTTTGTTTTGAGTTATTTTGCTGCTTCATTATTCTAGCTGACAAATTAAGGATGGGTTGACGGATATAAGCACTTCTACAGTATTGTGCTGATGGCCTAAATCAAGTTTAGAAGATTCATTATATCAAGTTGCTGAATTTGCTTCTAGAAAATCTGTGCACTAATTTCATTTGAATTGACTTAAAACTGTGGATATGTGTTTTGGAACATAAAAGATCAAATTGATTTTTCTTTGATCTATTCTACCTTATTATCATTATTTTGTTTTTAAGGCTGTTACAAACTCAGAAAATACACTCTATGCAACAAAACGATACATTGGACGAAGATTTGATGATGCTGAAGTCCAAAAAGATATGTATGTAATTATGTGATTATATGAAAATCAATATGCAGCAATAAGTATCAGATCTATTTTATACTCTCTGGTCTCTAATAGACGGGGGTTAAATGTTAAAAACTTAATGCCGAAGGTGGGTTAGAAAAGTACCAAAAACTTAACTTTATGGGAGTATAACAAAATATCAACCCAATATCAGCAGTAAACAATGTAATTACAACAATTACTACAGTAAGTTTGGTGAAAAAATGTCCAAAATTAATTGGCAAGAGTTGGAATAAGAATGTCCTGGGTGGAAAAAAATTGAAAAATGAATAACCTTCAGTTAACTGATGTCGTGGCTTATAATTTAACCAAAATATTCTTTGATTTTCACAGTAAAAATGTCCCTTACAAACTTGTCAAAGCATCAAATGGAGATGTCTGGTTTGAAGCTCAAGGAAAATTATACTCACCAAGTCAAGTAGGAGCCTTCACTCTCATGAAAATGAAAGAAACTGCAGGTAAGTTTATATCAATGTTTTTTTACCAAGGAAAATGTCATCCAAAAGGAATTCCTTATCTTTCTGATATTATGATCATCTTGTTAAAGCTTTTTAGTCATTGAGAATGTGAAACTCATTACATTTCTGTTTTGTATTTTTCAGAAAGCTATCTTGGAACTAGTGTAAAAAATGCAGTTGTCACTGTGCCTGCTTATTTCAACGATTCTCAAAGACAGGTCAGTTCACATTAAAAACCAACATTTCATTCAAGAAAAATGTTATACAGGCTTAGCTTCTAGTATTGTCTTGCCTCATAACCATCATCATTTTAGACAATGTTGAAAATGTTAGGAATATCAACAAGATATTCATCTTTTACAAAAATACATTTAAATTATTTTTCAGGCTACCAAAGATGCTGGTAAAATTTCTGGATTGAATGTTTTGCGTGTCATTAATGAACCTACTGCTGCTGCTCTTGCTTTTGGTCTTGAGAAGAGTGATGATAAAATGTAAAGATTTTTTTATTGTGTTTTCCTGTAAGTTGGTAGATGGACCTCTCCTTGTCAAGGAAGCTGTCATAATTATTCCCATATGGATCAGTATTTTATTTTAAATGCCACAATTTCGATAACATAATTGGCTGGTCAGGATATAAAAATTACGCCAATTTTTCTTTCCCTTTAGTATTGCTGTTTACGATTTGGGAGGTGGTACCTTTGATGTTTCCGTTCTTGAGATTCAAAAGGGTGTATTTGAAGTCAAATCAACAAATGGTGACACATACCTCGGTGGAGAAGATTTTGATATGGTCTTATTGGAACACCTTTGCCAAGAATTCAAAAAAGATGTATGTACTTAATTGTTGCACCGCGTTAAATTTGATTTATTTTTTAAATTACCACTTTTTACGTTAATTTTTTCCCAAAACATTCATTTTTTAGTATTTATGTGAGACAAATTTTATTTGTTATTCTACAGGCCCCACCAACTTTATTTTTGCTAAAAATAAAAAAATAGTGTCAAATTTCCTCTTGTTACCAAAATTACCAAAAACACTAGGATTTTTCAATAGTTTTAAGAGTGAAATGTATACTCTTAAGTGGGGCCTGTAGAATAACAAATAAAATTTGTCACCATGCCATTTGGATAATATTGAAAAACACACCAGTGCTAAGTTACATCGCACTGGTCAAAACCGGTTGAATTGTTTATATAACAATCAGCACCAGTGTGCTGAAGTAGAAAGAGTTTCGACCGGTGCGCCACCGGTTCACCAGTTCTCCACCGGTGTAAATAGCAAGGTTTACAGTGGTTTACAGTGCCAACATCTATTTTTCAAACATGTAAAGCTCTTTTTGTTTAAACAATTTTCAAATCTTTTCGATGACATTTAAAAATAAAATTTAATAACAAAACATTCGAATGACATAAAAAGTCATTCTATTTCCTTTATCAAAACAAAACAAAAGAACAAAAACAAAGATATATTTTCTTTTGTGATATCTTTCTTTCTATGTTATTCAAATCGCGTGGCGGGACACATATTACATTTATCAAAGAGAAAAATAAACACTTTAAACCAAAATAATGTTGGAAATGATTTCCAGTGCTTTAGCGACCCTTCAATAAAAACAACCCTATTTCAATAAAAATATTTTTATTTTATCGACCAACCGACCCCTTTTTATCTGACTATCTGCCTGTAGAACAATATATTAAATTTGTCTTGCCTTAAAGAACATTTTATATTATTTCACATCACTTGTAACAACTTGTGTCCAGGATGGGTATAAGATTTCTTTTCCAATGTATAATCTGTATTTTTAATGGCTTTTCAATCTCTATAGACTGGTATTGATATAAAAAAAGACAATATGGCTCTTCAAAGGTTACGAGAAGCAGCTGAGAAAGCTAAATGTGAATTGTCATCTGCCCAACAAACTGATATCAACTTACCCTATCTTACTATGGATGCAACTGGACCCAAACACATGAACATGAAATTGACAAGAGCTAAATTTGAACAAATTGTTGGATCACTCATCCAACGTACCATTGAACCATGCAAGAAAGCTGTTAAGGATGCTGGCATCTCAACAGGTGAAATTGGAGAAGTTTTACTTGTTGGTGGTATGACAAGAATGCCCAAGGTTTGCTTATAACTTTGCTTGTATCAAGTTTTTAAATGGTCCGAATCCTGTGTTTTCTTGCACTCTCACTGATTGCTTTTTGTAATGCAAGTTTTATTCTTCCAGGTGCAAGATACAGTACAAGAAATCTTTGGTCGCAAACCCTCAAAAGCTGTTAACCCAGATGAAGCTGTTGCTATTGGAGCTGCTATTCAAGGAGGCGTTTTAGCTGGTGAAGTTAAGGATATTCTTTTGTTAGATGTTACCCCATTATCCCTTGGTATTGAAACTCTTGGAGGGGTCATGACAAAACTGATCAACAGAAACACAACAATCCCTACCAAAAAAAGTCAAGTATTCTCAACTGCTGCTGACGGTCAAACTCAAGTCGAAATTAAAGTACATCAAGGAGAGCGTGAAATGGCAGCCAATAATAAAATGCTAGGGCAATTTTCTTTAGTGGGTATCCCACCAGCACCAAGAGGTGTACCACAAGTTGAAGTCACTTTCGATATTGATGCTAATGGCATTGTAAATGTATCTGCACGTGACAAGGGAACTGGCAAAGAACAACAAAGTAAGAACCCTATTGATTATTCTGACTATAAAAAAATGATGCTGAAAACTATCTGGGATTTTTGCTTCTTTGGACAAAGCTTTACTGTATTATTATAATTATTTAAACAAAAAATCTTTTCTTTAAAGTTGTTATCCAATCAAGTGGTGGACTCAGCAAAGACGATATTGAAAACATGGTCCATGAAGCAGAGAAGTTTGCTGAAGAGGATAAGAAGAAGAAAGATGTTATCGAAACCATCAACCAAGCTGAAGGTGCTATCCATGATATCGAAAGTAAAATGGAAGAATTCAAAGACCAATTACCTGCTGAAGAGGTTAGTGCTTTAATTGCATTTAGTTAGGGTCGTATCTATGGTCCTAATCAGACAGACAGACATTATCATTATTTGATGCCTTAATTATTGGCTATCTGTCTCTGATGCTTAATTTGTCAGAAATATTTTTAAGTTGCTTTTATCTACTGGCTCTTTTAAACGTCTGTTACCATTAAACAACTAAATTAAACGATTGCATTGTTTACAAAATTTAGGTCGAGGAATTGAAGAAGGAAGTCGAAACCGTTCGCGAAAAATTAAATAACAAAGACAATATTGAAAATGCTGAAGAATTACGAGAAGCATTCCAACAATTACAACAACGTTCGCTCAAATTATTCGAAATGGCTTATAAAAAGGTAAGTAAAAGGTCTATCGAATTCAAGTTGGCAAATTGTTAAAAGTGTGCTTAATCAATCACATTGTATGATATGAAGAGAATTCTAATCTTTCGTCCCTTTTTAGATGGCAGCTGATCGTGAAGGTTCATCGTCATCCTCGTCAGGAGAACAACAAAATTAAGCGAAAAGAAAGAGAAAAATGAAAATGTCGTGAATGCCTCTTCTGTTGTTTTCAAAAAGAACACATAGGCTGGTCCATGTTTTAAATGGGTACAGAACGTCGTCGTTGCAAATTGAGCAAGTAAAAAGATGCTTCCTGGTCAGTCCAATACACGCTTCACACTTAACGTCAAAAGAGACAAAACTAAACGTTAAATTGAAAACAGAATCGTACTTCACGAACTGTTCGCTGATTTCAATCCGCTTCGCTTTCAGCATACAAACAAGCATTCAAATACGGATCAAAACATATTTCATTGCAAAACTGAAATCTGAGCAAATGAATAAAAAGAACTTGTGATCCATTTTCGGATGAAATCGAAACATGAAATCGAAGCGGATTGGAAAAAACGAAATTCGATACAATTGTTTTTTAAATTAGATAATTATTTTATTTTTTCGCCCGAACGAACCTGTAATATACAATCGATTTTCAAAATATACTTTATAGTACTTTATAATGTTTCGCAAAGCAAGCCATTTATATGTTAGATTTGTTTCCCATCCCATCTGACCGAATTGCAATTAGCTTGGCTTTGAAAGACCTTTCGCAATAACATATTTGAAACACCTAGAATTGAAATTCTCGGAGACTCGGGCCGTTTTGTTTACATTTATCATCGAACTTGAAATATTTCGACGGCCGTAGTGAGGGTGCATACTTTCAAACAAGATGGCGGCTGCAGTAGATGATTATCATGCAGACAGAAAAATAAAAAACCCTTGTGCTGTATGTAGACTTGTTATGATCGATCATTTCGTTCTTTTCATTGGACTCGATTTCAAAACGACGGTATTGTGTGGCTAAAAATTGGACTGCAAAATGTGCAGGCAGTGCGCCAGAGTGCAAAATTTGCCAGACCCTCGCTCACTTACATGTGCACTTTTCCCCAGTATTTTCACTTTCCACCCTAAAGGAGTGTGATAAATTGCGTGGGTTGGGTGCCTTCGTGGGTCGCGTGGGTCCATGAAAAAGATTTGTGGGTCGCGTAAAAGAATTCGTGGGTCCATGAAAAAAATTCTTTTTTCATTAAAATTAGACCAGGTTTCTGATCTAGATGGTAGAGTACTATCTTACTTTTGGTGTGTAAAGTTGTGAAAATCTTTTTTGATTAACATTATAATATATTTTTGGTCTAGAGGGTATGCTTTCTTACTTTTGTGTGTAGAGTTTTAGCGAATATACTTTAGAGTACATAAGTGTAGTGTGTTTGTAGTTGTTTTTATTTCGTTGTAGTTTTTAAGGAAAAGTTAAGTCAATCACACTCGCCCTAAAGCTGGGTTTCCATTCAACGAGCGGACGACTTCGGGGTGTGTGGTTGGGTGTCAGGGTGTATGTCTGGCGGGCGGGGGGCCGGGTGGCTTTATTCAGTCCCTGTTTTACGAATTCGTCTGTAAATTGTTGGATATGAATTTGGATCGATTGACCCGCGGTCTGTAAAATGTACATTTCTTTCGTAGTACGCCTCCTCGCAAAATTCAAAATATTGTAGTCGGATGAAGTAGGAGGTCAAGCAAGAAAGATTATTGGAAACTCATCTACAAAGTATTTTTGTCAAAATGAATGCTGATGCTGTTCTGGCTGATGTGAAATCTTCCATGACTCAAAGAAAAGCAAGACGTTATTCAGAACCAGGCAGAGGTAGGAGAACTCGTTGTCCTGAAGAAATTTTGCGCGACATTCGAGGTTTGAAGCTTCGTCAAAGAGTTTCACTGGTTTTGGGTGACGAATTGCTCAAAGATGAACTCGAACAAACCATACGAAACAGCTCTGTTGATGGGGTTACAAGAGCAGATACTATTAGAACATTTCAGGACTTCTTACTTCCACAAGCCCAACCAAATTTTGTAAACATTGGAGGAGGTGTAGGGTCTGCAGGAACAGGAATGGTTGTGCTTCCTGTCAATGATATCAAAGGAAATGGAACAACAAACTACAATTTCAATGAAAGACAATTGAGAAGTAAATTAGCTGCAGTTTATCGTTTGGTTGATTTGCTAGGATGGTCTGAATCCATTTACAATCACATTTCTGTAAGATGATCTTAATCTTATTTTGTGTCTGTGTGTAAACGAGTTTTTTTTCATTTCATTCAAGAAGCGCTTTGTTTGTTTTTAAGTAGCATGTGATGTCTGAGATACTTTATAGTGTGTTGACCATCTTGTTGTTTTGTTTAATCTATTTGAATTAAAGTTGTGTCATCAAATACACACATTATAGGCAGTTGCTGAGATTACTCTCTTAAAAGATTAAGATGCCTTCCATCTTTTTTTGATAGTTTTACTTGATTTCTGATTGGAATAATAACCTTTTAATTTCCTTTTAAAGTTGTCTGGTTTTGACTAATATCATTTTCTTTTCTAATTTTCTTTGATGCTAAAAAAAAGTTTATTGTCTGATCAAAATCCAATTAAAAAGTTACAAATGAAATAATCGTATGCCATTTACAACTTGATGCAATGTCATGAATGGGAGAAAGAATAAACAAACTGTGATGTTTTATTAATCACTGATTCATTTTTTAAAAGAATTTATAAACAACGATTGAGTGACTTTTGTCAAAAAAGACTACAGCACGGCATATGACTTAAAAAGCTTATGTTCATTAGAATATTGCATGTCTGTCTCAAAAGTCAAAGCTCTATGTTAACATATAGTCGTAATGAATACTTTCTTTTTGTGAAATCTTTAAATACCTTTAAGAGCATTCAATTCAACACTTTTCAATGATATCTTTTATCCTTCCAAAATTCACATTTGAAGCCTTTCAATTCATTTTTTGAGTACTAAATGTTACTTTCCTATAAATCCCTCTACTTTTGAGCCATACCATGTATTTTCTGTATTTTCTGTATTTTCCTGTCAGTCAAAGGTTCAACACTACTTTTTACGACATCAAAAAAAAGTTCAAAATATGGACTGTTAAAAATCTAAAATTTCAAAGTCAATTCAGTGAAAAAACTTTATAAAAACAGCAGTAGAGTACTTTAATGTGTTGAAAGATTCTGCACTAAAACTCCCAAAAAACTTGAAGAAATCTAAATTCCTTACCTCTACCTTTCAAAACAACGGTTTCATCGCCTCTATCTTGAATATGAACGTTTTTCTTAAGCGTTTGTTTTGATGTTTTGATCACGCACTTGACCCTAATGAAAGTTTATTGCTTTTTTCAAATATCCTAACCATTTGATCCTCAAAATGATAGAGAACTAAATATCATCGCTCAAAACAGCATACATGTCAAGAAAGCTAAATGGTGTCCTTAATGGGTTAATCCCACAATCAACTGTAGTTAAAAAAATGCCTTAACTGCAAAAGTTTTTCTAATAATTTTAATATCAGTAGTAAATACCAGATATCAGATTGGAATACACCTTTCTATCAGTCACCTATCTTCAAGACAACTTTTCATGTGATAAAGTTTCATTTCATTGTGCAAAAGGCCAGGGTGGTGGTAGAGCTGGCTTTCAAAGAGTGGGAATCAAACTTAGGATGAAAAACAGTGTGTGGTGTGGTCACTGTATTATTGTTTAAGACTCAAAACATTATGACTTAGAAATGATCAGAATAATTAAAATTGAAACTATTTTGAATAGGGAGCAAAAAACTGAAATTTATTTTGTCTTGGTTGCTTTGGAAAACTTTACTTTCCAACTTTGTGAAATGATTGTTAATAAAACTGTTGATAATTTTATTTTAGGTTCGAGTATCAAGTGAATCAAATGATTATCTGATCAACCCATTTGGACTTTTATTCAATGAGATCACAGCTTCCTCACTAATCAAGTGTGATGGAAGTGGAAATGTTGTTGATGAAGGCAGCACCAGCCTAGGTATTTATGCAATTTGTCATCAAATTTTAGTATGAAAACTGTCTTACCAGTATGAAATGGGCCCATGTCTGAGTAGGAAAATAATTTTTTACATTTTTTTAGGACTTAACAAGGCTGGATTTGTTTTACATTCAACGATACACGAATTTCGACCAGATTTGAACTGTATTATACACGTACATTCATCAGATGTTGTTGCTGTAAGATTGACCCTATGTTTTATTTCTTTGGGGTGTGTCTTATTCTAGGGTAAAACTGGGAGAGTCTTGGGCAAAATAATATTTAACCATGTGTGTTTTTCATAATGAATTACTAAAATAAATCTGTCACATCCAAAATTTTAATTTATTTTTCTCCATTTGATTTTTCCTCCTATTTCTTTATTTTTCAAAGTTATTATGTTCTCTAGGCCTTTCTATTATAAGTGATAAAATGTAGACTTTGTATTCTTCCCCTATAAATAAAAGGCTTCATAAAAACTCTGCAGATGTTTTTTAACCAGCACACAATATTATTCCACTGTTTTATTGCTGTGATGAAAAAAGGGATTTTTTGAGAAGAAAAAATCTGATCTAAATTGAAATTCTTTTTAAGAGAAACACATATTCCTGAATATCCCATTCTGAGAGCTTTTCATTAACTATAACTGAGCTATCATTTAGTTATCCCTCAAATTACTTCAATCCATGAAAACCTATTACTGTGACTCACCAAAAAGTCCTCTTCATAATTCATTTTAATGGGATGTCTTCTGTCGCCCTGAATTTTTATTTTGAAAATCCTTATGTATTCTCTTTAAATAATTTATTATTTTCTTTTGTCTAAGAGTCCAGGATGCTTATTTTTTCAAGTTTGTTTTTTATTAGTCTCTCAATAACTTTTTGATAAACAAACAAACTTTCATAAGTAGGTGTGTCAGTCACTAAGGCCAACCATGACCTGATATACAAAATCACTTTTCATGCCTCTGTGTGCAAATCCAAGCATATTTAATATTTAAAGCATTTTTGATACCATCGAAAAGTCCAAAAATAACGAGTATTTCCCCAAAACGAGGCTAAAACTTTGGGGCAGTCTGGAGACTTCAAAAATGGTCAGATTTGGCTGAAACTTTGCTCACTTGTTCCTTGGGTAAATATCTGGGGTTTGTTTTTAATTTTTTTTCTCAAAATTTTGATTTTTGAGGCCTGTGGACGAGTTTTTCATCAAGACGAGGCTAAAACTTTGGGGCAGCCTGGAAACTTCAAAAATTTACGTTTGTTCATTGGGTGAATATCTGGGGACCATTGTTTTATTTTTCAAAAATTATCATTTTTGGGGCCTGGGGACGCCTAAACGAGGCTAAAACCTTTTGAGGAATGCTAAAACTTTTCCTAAGCAATGAAATTTACAATTGGGCCTACGAATGATTTGAAAGATACTGAAGTTGAGCCAATGCGATTAGCACGTTCGACAGTACAGATACAAAAGGTTATCAAAAATTGTGAAATTTTGATTTTGCTCATATCATAATCATTCATTATCATTCAATTTTGACCTTTTATTCCCCAAATTGATTCATTTTGTGCGACAATAACATTTGTAGAGAAATTCTAATACAAGGAATACCAATAAAATATTTTTGTTTTGCAACTCTGGTTTCAATTATCTTAAGGTAAGGGTACATATTTTTGCGGATCTTGGGATTTTTATTGTCATAGAACAATAGTCTATTGTTATAAAACAATCGAAACTGCAAAAACCGCAAAATTAGTTCCCGCGAAAATTTGTACTCTTAAGGTAGCCTTTTTCAAAGGATTCGTGTACCTATTACATGAAAATCTCCATATACAATTTGGTAGGAAAATAAATTCAGGTTTGAATTCAAATATTTATCTAAAGGCATCTTGTTGAAAAAACTAACCATATTGATGAACTAGCAGCAAAATTGTAAAAATTACAAATATTAATTTTAAGCTGGTATACAGAAAAGAGTTTATACAAAATGCTAAATGTTCGATTGATATTGAACTTTTATACCAGTCTGTTCCTATAAATGTCAAGAAGGTGAAAACGAAAGGTTTTTCTTCAAACTCCAAAACTGATTTTTCGCTATGGTCAGAGCCCTTAAATGAAGAACCTTTTTGTCTGCAGTCAAAAGAATTTTTCAGCTCAAATTATTAACCTTTTTGTCAATCAAGCAAGAAAAATATGTATCTAAAAGCATCTAGTTGAAAACCAAAGGAAGGAAGCTTATAAAAACTACAAATATTAATTAAGCTGGTATACAAAAAAAGTTTATACAAATACTAAATTTTCGATTAATATTGAAATTTTATATTACCATAATTTACTCGAAAATTGTGAATATGCTTTATAATAAAATTAACCAAAGTCAAATTCGTTAAACTTATTAGAAACTTGTATTAAAGGCTTGTATAAATGTCAAAAGGAGCTTAAAGACAAAATTATCCCGCTGAAATATTGTATCCTATACTCAATGCTTTTATCACTTGGTCCCATTTGGTCCATAATTCAATCTTTATAACTTTGAAGGAAAGAATTTCTCTGCAAAATATCGCTAAAATGTTTATGTTGGAAGGCTTAAATCTAAAAAATAAAATTCGTCATCAAATTATTTTTTCGAAAATTCATGTCAAGACTAAACAATCTTGTGAATTTGAATCGGCTCCTTTTTCTATCGCCTGGTATAATTCACTTCAGAAGAAAGATTCCTCGGTAAAGTTGGCTTTCCAAAGAATACACGATATGGTATATTAAATTAAAAATTTATCAATAAAAAATTCTATGGATATATTTGACAATAAAATACTTTCAAAAATACTGCAAATCAAAGGCATGTAAAAGGTGTTTGAATATATAATTATTCGGCTACTAGTAAGGTGTGTACTTGACAGGCCAGAATATAAGAATAGTCAGAGGAAAGTTTGAACGATCGTTTTGTTAAATTTCTTTCAATGCTTTCATATTCGTAAATTTGTCAAAAACCACTCGTAAGGCGAGCTTAGAACAATTGCAACCTTCTCCTGGTTTTCTTTATAACTCAATGATTTATCAAAAACCGCTCTAAAGAAGATAAAACATTCATTTTTAAGAGTTATACGCATCCTCTAATGTTTCTAAACTGAATGTAGCGTGTGGATCGCATAAAAATTTTAATCAATATCATTTACTTGAAACGTATAAAATAATAGTTAACACATATCTACTTTGCCCTTTCTAATTTCTGATGCCCATTTCTTTTATTGGGCTTCTCATATTATTCTTCATGTTTCATTATTTTTTCGAAAATGTTCTAACGCCTGCTTTGTGCGTTTTGTATCTGGATGGTCTTCGCCGAGAGTTCTTTTTCTCTTAGAAAGAACCTCCTCTAACATTATGGTCGATTTCATGGAATCTCCTTTTGTATGGTACGCCAATGCGAGGTTGTTCATGGTGCCAAGGGTACTCGGATGCTCATTCCCCAAAACCGTGATTCTCTTCTCTAATACAACCTTGTTAAGCTCAATGAATTTCATAAAGTCACCTTTGCTCTTGTACGCCACTGCAAGGTTGTTCGTGGAGCCAAGGGTATGCGGATGCTCATTTCCCAAAACCGTGATTCTCTTCTCTAATACAACCTTGTTAAGTTCAATGGATTTCATAAAGTCTCCTTTTCTCTCGTACGCCAATGCGAGGTTGTGCATGGTGGAAAGGGTATACGGATGCTCATTTCCCAAAACCGTGATTCTCTTCTCTAATACAACCTTGTTAAGTTCAATGGATTTCATAAAGTCTC
>JAUJPO010050729.1:0-15342 GCA_032270745.1 Tiaropsis multicirrata
ACCAGTCAGCTATCAACTTCGCTTCGAAATTTGAACATGCTTTTTTTTTAAACCTTCTTCTTTAGCGAAAAGAATTAATATTTGCTATCAACACTGCGGATATTTCCTTGACTTGCGACTGACCACGATACCGTCTGCGCACTCGGCGGTGTCCAGGGTCGTCTGCCAATACGCAATAGTTTTTCTTCTTAAAAAAGCAAAATTAGCTGATTAGACATTTTTAAAGAAGTTTGTGGTGATTTATTTTTTGTGAGGACTTTCACAGAACGGCCCAAAATCTTCTAAATTTAATCCCCGCAAAAATCTATCCCAGTTAGATTTTTTTTAAAGATTATCAATTTCAACAAATAGGGATACTTACTTCAACAACTTTTGACTTTGCCTTGTCTTGGGTCGACTTTTTAGCTCCTTTATTTTCAGCCTTCTTTGGTGGCATTTTGAGTCGAAAAGATATCAAGAAAGTGGTTAACACTGCGAGTGACACCGAGCGAGGTGGAGAAAAAAGTTCGAATTCTAGTTCATGTGCGCTGTAAACTCTACCATTTACATTTTAGAACAGTAAGAGTGCAGCGAGCGCGACTTTAACTATGGTTTCACGTAACCGATCCCAAAGTCTCTGAGTTTATCTTTGTCGATATGACCAGGGATCAAGTTATTCGTGGTGTAATTTTCAACCAATCAAATCAATTAAAAACCAAAACAAATCGTCCCTTTAAATTCATCAAAACAAACTATCAGCTGATAAAAATGGCTGACAAAAAGTTTTGAAATTTACATCAAATGCATAAATCTTTGCATCAAATTTGAGGTTTTAATCGCTGAAGACTATCTATGGATCCAAAAATAACATTACCTGATGAAATCTTTGAAATAATATTGAAGGATATAAAAATAGAAGATCTCAAAACGGTCAACGCAGTCTGTAAAAGTTGGAAAAACTTTGTTGAAGGTGACTGGGCTCTTTGGAAGTATCACTGCAAAAGTCTCGATCAAGGAATCGTCGAGAAGGACTTTCAAAGTGACATTCCATGGAAAGAAATCTTAAAAAGAAATTATGGTAAAAACGCTATCCTGAGAAGGTGGGAAGAAGGTCTATATTCAAACATGGAGTGTTTTATTGAGCAACCTAATGACTTTATATGTGAATTTGATGTAGCAATGTGGGGATATCTTTTAGATTTGGTTTGTTAATTGTGAGAATTTATATCAATGGCTTTATTACTACCTATTGATACCTACATTTCTTTCTATGTCGACATCAGACGGTTTTGATTAAAATACTTTGATTAATTTTTTTTTCAAAGGTAATACTAAGAAAGATAAATTTGAAAGGAAACAAAGTCAAGATAGAGTATTTCATGACCAGAATATTTGAAGTTAAAATCAGTTTTGCTTTGGGTTTACATGATTTATATGTTTTAATGAACTTGCTGACTCTACTAAATAAATTTTAATATGTTTATATTGACCTACAATTCATTTTATACTTTGTAAATATTATTGGAATTTCATGTACATATCATAAAATTGAAAGTATATAAAGCAATTATTTTTTTACCATATAATTATACAACAATCTTTATTTTTCCAGTATAAATTATAAGATTAATTTTACAAATTGACCATTGTATTTTTTTTGTATTTCATATTTTACTCAAGTAAATTATATCATTATGTATCATTACAATAACGATCTTTGTAAATAGCCCTTGATCTATTATCACTCTGTCTCAAAATTTCCTAAGGTATGCTCGATCACTTTAAGGTTTGGTTTGAAATAGTTTTCTCGCAGTAAGTCTAACATGGTCACACAAAATGTTACAGTTTTGTGAGTTGGTCTAAACTTAATAAATAGCGGTATAAGCGCTGTCTAAGACAGATAAAAAACGTGGGGAAATTGAAAGAAAGTTTGGATTGAATCTTATGTCTACTCGCTAACAGGAAAGCTATTTTAAGATTTAATTATTGAAACAATTATATTGTGCCATGATTATTGTCTTAGGCATAATTTTAAGAATATAATTTCTTAGGTTGTATATTGTTCAGAAAGAAAGTTGAATAAAGACATACAAAACACGTGTGTGTATGTATTTACGCCCAGAATTATGAATGGTCCCTATGAATTATTTGAATAGACAAAAAAGATATCTGCTTCGTATTAAAAGATGTGACAATATACTTGAAATGTCAAAATTCGGGATTTTTAACATATGCGCATTACGTATACAAGTTTCCGCTGAATAAAACTACAAATATTTTACGTCAAAAACGAAATCAATACGGAATAGAACAGGAGGGCTGCTTTCATTACGGAAGTTATACGCAGTTTGTATATTGTTTGTTTAAAGGTCGTTTCTATGGAAACACAAATGAAAAATATTGCGTTTATTACACAACATTTATATATCGGGTTTTAACATTTTTTTGGGGGCGAAAATGAACAAAGTTTTTTGATGATGATGTAATATCTATTGTTGATATTATAATTATGTATTAATGTCCGGAAAGTTGCTTTTTCCTGGCCTATGTGCTAGCCCTGGACCAATTATGTATTTAGGTTCTGAAGAAGAGAGAACTGAATAAGCAAGAAAATTATGGAAAAGATATAGAAAATTCCATATAAATAATCGTCGAACAAATATAATACTACTTAACGATTTTTAATCACGTAATCTAAATCAATAATTGGCATCTAAGATAATATATCAAAATGTCTAAGACAAGCTAATTACTCTTTACAACTAATGTTATCGTTTTTTTAAAGGGCGTTGTTGTTCGTTTCAATTAAAAACGTTAAATAATAGAGCAGAGGTGGCTACTCTACATCCACATTGTGGTTTTATTACTAACTGGGAGGAACAAGACATGGGACTTTTTACAAGAAGAAACACCAAATTATTAGCTTTGCGAAAAAAGGTGGTTCAACTCAAGGAGAACTATGCATATCAAATCACCAGGAAATAAAACCGTTAGAATCACAGTTCAAAAATAAATTCACGGGCTTAAATTTCTTACGCAACTAGATCTTGTGAAATGAGAGAACTCAAGCTCATAATCACAGTGTTGTAGACGATAAGGTTAATCTTTGTTACATTTGGTAGGTGAATAGGTCATTGATGAGTCCATAATGGGATACAATTATTGGAAAATTGTATGTTTTTGGATGAAAGAATACCGCATGTCGCTCACTAGATTGATTCGATGTATTGAATGAGACTCAATTAAAACTGATGCCTAATTATTACTAATCAAGTTGAAGATGATCTGAACTCAAAATTAAGGCGAATTTCAACACTTTTGTTCTAGACTTTTTAGAAGACAAGACACAAAGATCAATACTACATAATCTTTCTAAAAGAACGCCTACTTAAAATAATCTTTAGACAGGAATATCCAATCTCTACCAAGAGCGCCACATAACGGAGTATACAGGAAAAAGATTTATGCCAAAAAGTGAAAATAATTTATGGTCATGTCACAGATGAATAGACACAAGAATAAAATACAGACGACATTTCGGCGCCCCATGTAGACCCATAATTTACAATGAATTTGACAACCTAATGATTGAATTAATAGTTCTTTTATCTACTTCGCTTCAATGATCAATCTGATACCTATACAATTGCAATCGCCCCATTTCTTGAGAGTAAAAAGAAACTTTCTTTTCGGTGAAACGTGAACAACAGCAACAATCGATCAGCATTGGACTACTCTTTAACCGGAAGATCTAATGTGTTTGTTGAACAACCATTAAAAGAGTGCTCAATACTCTTCGTAGAGCAAATTCATCAAGTTATATTTCAAAAAATCACCATGTAAAATACATAACTAAAAGTTTCATGCTACACGCAATCATCAGATGTGTAAAAACATTTCTCGAAAAAACTGATTTTTATGTACAGAAGTTTTCAAGTGCTATAAAAGTAATAAAGTCGGAAGATCTATGAATTAATGTACGTTTTAGATTTAAACATTCACTAAACATCTAACGTTGAAAATAACCAGTGAAAACACATAGAGAATTTTCATGACTGAAACCTTGTGCCGAAAAAGGTTGAAAATAAACAACCTGATACAAGAAGTCCCCTACCTGACAAGCTACACATCTTAATGAAATAATACGCAATTTTGCCATAAGGCCAAAGAAATAGAAGCTCGTTTCTCCAGATTCGGGATATCAAAACTACTCTCTGGTTTGACGCATCTGTAACAAAAAATATGGAAGAGAAATGAAAAAGGGGAGGAAAAAGTGCTTGCCACGATTCAAAATAACAGAATTCTTGTTCAGAACGGAAAAGATGTTGCCTTCAAGCTAAAGTGAAATGTGTTTATAGGTTATGATGCACAATACATATTAAATGGAAAGCTGAAATTGAAGAAAGTTGTAACATTGAGGTGGGCCTTGAGGTAGGTTTTCTGTTAATAGAGCATTCCATGCATCATTGTTCCCGGATACCCTCGGAGGACACAACAAGTCTAGCCGGAACGCGCTAACGATCGGAGACAGACTACATTCATTGATAGACTATCCGGAAGTTTTTCATCAGCAAAATATAGAAAATACAAGTTTCATTAAATATATTAGAATGCAACAGTAGTAGTGTCTTGTATGCAAACAATTATCAAGAACATTTCAACATTTCTTTTAATTGATTGTTTTTTTCTTTATGTCTCTGATAGTTTCTCTTTTGTGTGGTGGTTATTAATTGCGACTGGCTGCTTTTTGATTAGATGTTGTTCTACCGTACTGGAGTAAGGTAGCTTTAATGCAGTACTCATATTGTGTGCGAAGATAGTGGCCCTGAGCGTTTATGAACATAGCAGATTGAATAACTACAGTGTTTTGGTGGTGTTCTATTGCAGAGAAGAATTCAAAGAGCGAGTGTTTAACCATTGCTTTACTTGAGCAGTTATTGGCACTGGATGTTCATCAAAGAAAGGTGTACTTATACAGATAAATTGTCAAGAAAAGTGCTCAAATAGATCAGTCATCAAACAGAAAGGAGTTGATTGGTGCTCAATTGGCGGAGAGAGACAGAGTATCATCGAAATATAAACGGTTGTCAAAAAGGCAAGATTACGTTCAGATCATTTGGATCACATCTGGATCAATTTTGGACGTTGTCATTTCAATTTCAAGCAAAGTTACTCACGAAATTGTTACTTATTGCAGCATTTCTAAGATTCCAAAAGCACGTGACTAATTTGCAGGCTCCTCATTGGACGATTAGTGTATTACATAAATGTAGATGACAGAAAGAAGTTGATTGGAGTATAAAATAGACACGGTTATACACGAACATTTTGAGAAATCACTCATAATGAACTGTTGTAGAAACGCTTTCGTAGTATCTCTACTGATCTGTATTCTGTATCTTGGGTTGGCAAATGCTGAAGTTTATGAAAGTGTTGCCAGGACAACGGCTAGAGGTAAATGTCGTACCATGAAGTATGAGTATACGATCCGAATAGAAGGATGTGAGCCAAAGACTATTAAGATGAAGATGTGTGGTGGAGCTTGTGAGTCACGGGTGACGGGTCAATCGACGTCGTGTTCACGCTGTTATCCGAACACTATCCGTGAAGCTGAAACGTGGCTGAGTTGTGCTAATGGTAAAAAACAGAGAGTCAAATATTTACGCTTGAAAAATTGCCAATGTCAGAAAATGGAATGTAAAAGATGGAAACCGGAAGATCGACTGGGATTCACTCGGATTAAGTACTATACATAAGCTGTGATATATGACAGGGTTAAATGCCGAGTTGCTCGTCTTAACAAAGAGTAATTACTCGACTTATCATTTATTTATACTGAAACAGTCGTTCCAATTGCAAGGTAAAGTGAAACGCTTACGATTTTTGAGAAAACGATTTTAATTGGTGGGTTGATTGGTTAAACGAAAAACTTTAATAATTATTTTGTATGAATACTTGGTACTGTAAATATGAAATATTGAAAGTAATGTAAAAAATATTAAAATAGATTTTTATGTAACTATCTTGAAAGATGTAGATAGTATTTTTAGAGGCAGATTAAATTATATATAGTTATAGATGAAAATAACACGATATGGAAAGTAAACCTTGAATGCGTCAATGTCCTGGATATTCAAGAGGTCTGATGGCTCCTGAAATCTCACTAATGAGATGGAACTCGATATATTGAGAGGAGAATAACTATTATAGCAGCCTGACAATTTGTAAAGTTATCCAAGGGCTCACTTATCTCCTTGACAACAGATTAGGCGACGCAAATAAATTACAAAAACTTTTTATAAAAGGTCTTTTGGAAGTTTCCACAGAAAGACAATTTCCGGCTTTAGAAAGACGACGTCGAAAATAATTTCACCCTTTTTTGACGGCTTAATTGCTTTCTTTTTTTAATTATACGAGAAATGAGAAATTAATGCTTTTTGATATCAAACCATCACACGTAGACGAAATCTAACTTGGGTGGCTAAAACGTGAAATTCGGGTTGAGTCGGTCGTGTCCTTCCTTAATGTACGAATTTGTCTCGATTAGTTGACTATTAAATTAAAGGACTTATGTATTGCTCTCAATGATTTGTGTTACATCTCAAAGTCAAGAAAATGTTTCATTTTGAAATTCGAACTAAGCATTTTTCCCAAGGAGAAGAAGAATACTCAATCTATTATTCTTGATTTCCAGGAATGATGACCCATTATTCTGGTGGAGAGAGCCCATAGCGTGTTTAAAGTAGCAAGAAAATAGTTGCGGTAATTTCACCTGTTAGTGATGGCAAATCTTGTTGTCACGGTACATGTCATCTAAGACAAAGATCTTTGCTTGGAAACTTGATAGGCGCCACAAATAAATTATGATTTTGTTGAAAAGAGGAAGAAATTAGATAAAGTAGATTTATTTTCACTCGTAAAAACATCAATTGGTATCTTTACCATTAAGAAAGCACTAAAGACCATTGACTGAACTATTGATATTTTACAAAAATTTCTTATGGTCTGACCACTTAATTTTAGACGCGCCAATCTACACAAAGGTTACCAGTTGTAAGGACAGAGTCGCCTTGGATTTCCGAATTTCTTTTGTTTAGGGACGTGTAGCAATTCTACCGTTAATAATATGTAAAAAAGTTACCTAACAGCGTATCATGGAAATTGTATAAATGTCATTTCACAAGAATTGTTCTGTGTTAGGTCAATTTGAAGCTCATCTAAGGGTCGTTTAAATCATAAATGGCAAATGATGATCAATCGTAAAGTTATATCATGGAAATTAAAATGCTCACGTTTGCCGTGAAATATTTATTTTTCGTCGAAACTGCTCTTGTTCCTGTTTGCTGGGCAAAGCATCTAGAAAAAAACGTCCGTCCAGAAAAAAACTCTCGAAAAAAGCAAAATCTAAAGGTTGAAAAACTAAATTGAAAAGCTGAATGTGCAAATGAGAAATAATTTCATACTTTTTTTAACTTGTCTTGTTGTCTTGAGTGCAAAAGGTGCAGGGATTTCTTTACGCATATTTTATCATTTTTATTAGTTAGCTCTGAAACGAAAATAAAGGAAAATATTACCTAAATACAAAACACACATAAATAGTATACACTCTTCTAATTATTTCAACTTAAATTATCTCATTTCTTAGATCTGATTCCAAACATGGAAAATAATGAAGGTAAGAAGGTAAGATATTTCGCAATGACAGGAAAATATTTACGCCTTCTCGATGAAACCTTTTAACAATATTTTGCAATCAAGATTTCACAATGTAAAACAAATAGGCTTCTGTACTACTGATAAGCAACGAAATGAGGGTAATTACCAGACAGAAATTATCTTTTAAATCTCTTTCCTTTAAAAGTATTCCTATATATACAGAAAATGTTATGCCGGTTTAACGCACAGGAAAGCTGAAATAATCACCATCTCAGATAGAATAATGTTCTTCATAAAAGGTTCTTTTATACCAGATTTTTAAATGGTTGTAAGAGATGTAAAAATATTGACTGTGGAAGTTTTTGATCCAAAGAGAAACCCTTAAAAACACGAATTCATCAAGAAGGTTAGCCAACACAGACTCAAAAGCTTATAAATTGTTTGACGATTGAAAAAAATGTAACAAAAATAGACCCATAAACAAAAACAACAAAAATTAAATTGAAATTAAATAAGAATTAATTTATTATAATAAAAAAAATGTTGACCTGTATATATATAAAAAGAATCTCGAAACGGAATAGGTGCAGAGAAAGGATTAGAAATTAGGTCTTAGGAGCGGATTCCTATTTTATTCATGATATGCAAAAATTTGAACCCGGTTTTCTAACGGGAGCAAGTCTCCAAGAATGTCATAGAAACTGGCCGCCTCTATTGTTTACGACGCGAAAGTAGCAGGCTTAATTCGGGGTGTGTTCCTATCCTGTTGAAAAATGAGTTACGTATATGATGATGAGATAACTATTCCAGCGTAGTGATCATATGTAATTGTTTCAGCACCTTAGCTTGACTCGTTTCTCTGATTTCACCAGCTAAAAACATTTCATCCACAACTGAATACACCTAGAAAACGAAAAAAGAAAAGTTGTCAAAGGAAACGAAACAAGATGAAAATTTCAGTCGGCGAAAGATTTGGTCATCTAGAGGGAATGTGTCCCTGACTAAAATTTTCATCCCCCTATTGATATTAAATATTCTTTTATATGTTATAATTTGCATATATTTCTTAAAAAGTCCTGGATAATTTTTAGTCCTAAGAATAAAAAATGGTGTAAAAAATTAGGGGGACAATTTGGTTATTTGATCAAGTTTTATTCAACCCTCCCAAATTTGGACGTCACTTTTCCAAACCACCGCAATTAACACACACAGACATAATAAATTGAATTGAGCTGTATATTTTTAGAAGATTTGTGGTCAAAATGCAATCACTCTGATGTGGCTTTCGCCGTAAAGGATGGAGATTAAAGGAAATGATAATTATGACTCAATCGTTAAAATACTTTAAATCTAGTATTTTGGAAGTTCAATTACGCCTATTGAAAAACCCACACAGCCGCTAAGTAGATCAAATATTTGAAATAAAAAACGAATAGCTCGGTCTTGAGGCTATTATATAATGGCTGGAGGAGTTGCAAAACATCAAATTGATATTTCTACTTTTCTTAATTGCAATTAATTGTATTAATTTTGAAAGTTGGCGTGGGTTTCGGTCAAGTGTACGGTCTTACAGTTTTGTGGGTTTAGAACAATAAAAGCTAATAGGCGCCAGTCTTTATAAGATATTACTAGTGCTATCTCACAACCGTTAATAAGACACATCAAGTAAGCAATTAAAGTCATTTGGAAATTATGATACTACTGTGTTACTTTAAAATTCAGCAATTGAAAAATTTTGACGCTAATTTGAGAAATACTGTGAGGCGACAGAATAATTTTCAAGTTTGAAGTTTTTAAAAATACATGCGTTTCATCTAAACTCATGAAGGTAAAATAATTACTTAAAGAAACACATGAACCTGTCAGACATGCATATTATGCTGACCATAAATGAACAATATCAACGGCCACTAAACAGTAGACAAGTGTGTGCAACTATATCTTCGAGGTACCAAAGTAAACAAACAAACAAACAAACAAACAAAGAGAGGGATAATGTTGGCCCTACTCAAATCGAATCTGAAAATATATATTGTCTAAAAAGAAAGTAAAAAGATTTGTAATAAATGAATGTTACCTTATAGAAGTTGAAGACCAGATCTAATTCACAAACATTATGGAAGTATTCGTTCAAAACCTGGAAAATATAAAGGTAGAACGTTATAATGAGCGCGATGGTTCAACATCATTTTCTTGTCAATAGAAGAACTAGACAAACCTATCAATTAATATCTTCGAATTTTTGTGATTTTTAGAATTAGCCAATGGGTTGAAGAGCATCATTCAAATGTAAACAATCTTTAAAAGAAAAACAAAAGAAGAATGGTAAAGTAATGAATAAATTATTTGCTTTTTACCTCTACGAAATTATGAATAGCTTCCAAGTACATCAAGTTATTGTCAGCGACGTCAACACAAAAGCAGAAATACAAGCCAGCATATCTCCTGTATACGATCTTGAAGCTACGGAACTGTAAAATGTAAAACATCATTCCGAATAAAAGATTTCTGGATATTAAGGATTAGGATTTGTTTTGGAATTTATATCCAGGAAAGAGACTTCCTTTTTCAAGACAACTACAGAGCTATATGCTAAATGGTGAGCATCTGATTATAGGGGCCTGGGTAACAGAGAATTTCATCAGGTGTATTTTATTTAGCCTCCTCGAATCTCCCTAGAGCAGCATGGTTATCCATGGAAATAGTGGTTAGGTTTTTGATAGTTAATTAACATTTGTTTTCACACAAACCTCTACAAAATTGGTGTGTTTTGCATCTCTAACAGTGACAGTGGCATGAACTTCCTCGATTAACTTCTGCTTCTCATCATCATCCAAGGGAATATACCATTTGGCTAATCGAGTCTTACCAGCTCTGTTTTGAATCAAGATAAAACGAATCTAAAAGAAATTACACAGAGTGTTAAAACATTGAGTGTAGCTGGTATAACGGTGAAAAATTTAAGGCGTGCTATAGGAAGTATAAATGCTATACCGACATAAAATCTTTATAAGCTACAGTCACTCCTGGGGTAATAAAACTATAACAATAGCGAGATATTCCTATTCGGAGACGAAAAGTATACTGTAATCAAATCGATACGGTAATGATACAGTAATATTCGATCTGAACGTCTCTGGATGGAGCATTCAGTAATTCAAAATTTTCAGGAAAGAATATCAAACAATTTCTTACCATATTTCTTAATTTGTAAATATTCCAGTATTCCTTGTATACTTGTTATTTTTATGTTTTAGTATTTCTCCCTGAAAATAAATAAATGTATATAAAAATGAAGGTTTTCATATAGAATTAAAAGTCTTGAAAAGCAAGTGAAAACAACGAGAAACGACTTTTAAACCCATTGGGAATCTTTTTGGAAATACCCTTCATAAATAAGAGAACAAGTTTTATTATAAGAGAACTGGAAATGATATGAGTGAAAACACTATTCATTGAACCAAGATTTAAGATCATCATACATTAAGCTATCATACAGTACATTAACTTTGCTTCAAACATTCACAAGATATTAGTAAAAAATGACAAATTTCAATTCCAAACAAACGTCATTCTTGACAAAAGAAAAAAAGAGTATTAAATTCAAATTCACAAAAACAACAAACAAACGTTTTTTCTCAATATATTTTGAAAGCCTTGGCCAAAGTCAAAGTATGATAGCTCAAAATTTAAGTTTAGCCCTTCTGCTTTCTAATGAAAAGCTTACATTCAGAGCTTTTCTTTTTTTCTCCAAATTTCACTTTAAACTTCTTTAAATAGCCGATAGAAGCCACTATTCTTTACCAACTACTAAAGTATATAAATCAGACATAAAATCTTTATTTCCATTGTCTAAAATACTACTATAAGACCGTCTTGTAACTTACAAATTTTCTATTTTTAAATGATTCTAACAGTGCATGGTAATTTAGTAAATATCAATAAAAATCACTTTAAAATTATAAAATCTAAAAATTTCTCCTCTAGAAAAAGTATAAATAATTGTGCAATGTCGTGATTAAGCAGTGTTAGAAATCTTTTTATTCTAGACAGAGATATTTTCCTTAGCCGAACGATGAAATTCTTAATTTTAAAGACAAACAAAAGAACTTGCAAAACTGAATCTGTTGGTTACTAGTAATTTATTCAATAACAATAACAATATTCACGAAAGTGCTCCATATAAGACATAGAGTAACATCTCGTAGTTATGTTTGTAATTTTTTGGTTTTGAATATAAATTCATATTAGTAAGTTGTAAGGAAAGAAATTTCTGCAACAAAATTTTTTTGCAAAATATATTTTTGTGAGAAGAAATTTCTGCGAATTTGGCCTAAAATCGCGAAATTTTCTTCCGCAAAATTAATCTCAAACAGGCAATTCGCAAAAATTTCTTCCAAGAAAATTAATTAATTTTATTCAAATTTTAGTCAGAGATAAAAACAAGTACTAAAAAGTCAAGTCAACCATTAATAAGTATATTAAAGGATCTAAAGTGATTAAATACATTTTGTAGTCAATAACAACTACTGTTTCCTTCTTTTTTGTTGCAAAACGCATAATTGAAACAGTTGATTTTTATTTAATTTGCGAAAATTTCTTCTGTGAAACACGCAATTTTGGAAAGCCCAATTTGCGAAAATAATCTCCAGGGAAATTTCTTGTCGCAGTAATTTCTCCCCTTAAGGTAGTCAAAAAAAACTTTAAGTGCCAAAAATTCTATTCAAATAATTAGAAAAGAGACACCAAATTCTATTCCTGGTAATAAATGAAAATTACTACTTTAATGGGATAAATTTTCGCAGGAATCCAATTCCGCGGATTTTGAGGATTTTTGCCTGATCTGCAAATTTTTGAAAAAATATCCGATCAGAAAAATTTTTTTAGAAGAAAAAACTATTAACAAACCGTTATTAAAAAAAAAAACATCAAAATTTGTTCATTCCCCGAAAATAAGTCCTGAAAAAATTGTTATCTAAATTCTTTATAGAAGAGGTTATTTGGAAATAATATAAAGTAGAATGGATTAAAAAACAAATTTAAAACAAGAACACAAAAAAACACAGGTCAATAAATTCAATGTAAATTACCAAAATATGATTCAAAATAGTCTTATAAAACGTTATATTTTAGAAAAAATGACACAAATTTCACCCATCTGAACCTTGCATTTTGATAATTTTTCGTCGAATCTTTCCTAACAGCATAACCATTGCAATTAAACCAACAATACAAAAACATAACATGCTTGCTGAAAATTGTAATCGATGTTCAAATGCAGCTGCTGCGACAATTGGTCCCAAAATGAGCGAAACCCGACTGATAGATGAATACACAGCTTGTGTAACTCCTTGTGTCTCTCTCGGTGTCAACTTTGTGATCAATGATTTCCCAGCCACCAGGTTCAATGGAATAGCAGAAAACACAAACACACAAATTATAACAAACACCCCAACTTGAACGTGTTTGGGTGCAATTACTTCTACCATGAGTAACAGGAGAGCCAAACTGGTCAAAATTAAGGATATAACATAATAATGTTGGTCTTTGATTTTGGATTTCCCTGAGAATTTATACATGAGGAAGAAAACAAACATGAGCCAAATACCACCAACCATATAGACAGCACTTGTCTCGGTTTCCTTCCACCCATACCCTTCTTGTGTGATTAACGGTAAAAAGACTTCAAACTCTGTTTGAATCAAGGACAAAATCAAATCAGAATAGAAGATAGCAACAATTTCAATAGTGGTTACTAATTCAAGAGCTTGCAGGAAACCACTTTTGTTGTTGACAATTTTGATGGAATCACCATAGTCGGTCGTAGTGATTTGTGATTCGTCATCATTGTAAAAGTCCTCATCATCTTCGGTAACAATATTATCATCAATAAAGGTTCTACCGTTGGCTGCTTTGTAACATTTGAAATGCTTACGGTACTCCTTTGGAACTAATGGATTTTCATCTCCATAAGTGACATCTAAGACAGATTCACATAATGAGGTTTCTCGGACACGTTTGTAATCAATTTCATATTCCTTCGGTGGCACATTTCCTCTTGAATCCAACTGCATGTTTGGGTGATACCTTGCACGCTCTTCAATTAATAATGATAGATTTGAGATGTAGAAAACACTTATTAATTGAGCAAGTAACCATAAAATTGCCATAAATAAACCAGGGGCAGTTCCATTGTCGATGGTCCATTTACCAATAGTAAAATCCACTTTTACTAAAAAGAAATTTAAAGCTGGACCAAAAGTAAGACCCAAGACTCTACCAAGCTCCAAAAGAGCCAAGGCTCCAGTGCGACTTGATAAAGGATAAGTGTGAACTATTTCGGAGGTTGCGCAAGCGTAAAATCCATCTCCAAGTCCAGCAAAAAAACGACCAGAAAAGATCAACCATTTGGAGAATGGTAAAGCGTAAATAATGTTGCCAACAATCTCAAAAGTGTTCAGAACAATAATAAGCTCTTTTGAACGTTTTGTTTTATCAAATATTCGCCCTACAACTGGTAGAGACAAAACAGCTGAAGTTGGGTAGATAGCAACAACAATACCCAAAAACCATGTTTTTACATCAGGATATCTCTTCAAATAAAGCCAAATGGAAGGTAGTATAATAGCATATTCTGCACCAAGTAGAAACATTCGAATGAAGAAACATATTAGTGTTGCTTTTCGCTTTCGAAGAAAGACTGGGTCCTTTTCAAGTGCTTCAAAACGGTCATCAAAATTTATGTTTTGTTTAGCCATTCTTCAGCTTTCTATTCTTCACTATAAAAATATAATGTTTTTCAAAGAATTGAAGAGGAAATTTTATTCTATATATCGGGTGTCCCAGAAATTTTTTTCGGTGTTTTACAACTTTATCAATGATTATAATGGTTTGGAAAAGCAGATTTGTTTTTATTATAATGGAAAAGTAAAATTTCTCCAAATTTGGTTTCAAATTTGAAGTGACTGCTTTTAGGACTTTTTTGACATGAATAGTTTTTGCCCTTGACAAATATTCTTATTATATTTTAGCAAGATTGTACACCTCTTTCACACTATGCCAATTTATGAGAGAATAAGAATTCTTCAAATAATGCAGATGACACAAAAAACACTAGGATAACATCAGAGAAGGAAGTGCTAACTAGCATTTTTAATTTGAAAATAATAAATAGATTTTAGTTTAGCGTGATGTTACAAATTAATTGCATGAAAGTAGTAAATATAAACATGATTAAACAGAACGAAAAAATCCCTTCACTCAAGCAAAAATTCAATGAGAAATCACAACCTAATTACCGCTCTCAAAACACGTCCGATCACTACGAGAGTCAAAGTGATACCGTCAGGTTGGCTAAATCCTGACCCCCCCTCTAACCTCTAATCTGCAAAAAATATTGGTCTTTACTTCCCAAACTTGACTACATAATCATAACCAAGACTAATCTGAGCCGATCCAAAATAAAAAATATAAAAGCAAACCAAAGAAATGGTTACAAAGTAGAAATATTGGTAATTTCATCGAATTAACACACAAGTAGTCAAAACATGTCTTATTAAAGAAAGAGACAAATGATAACAAACTTTATAACCTTCATTAAATCCCGTCACCTTACGCAACTTGCACACTTCAGTTACAACTTGCACACCCATAACAAACAGATCCATCTGGTCTTCATTTAACATCGTTTTAAAATTAAATAAACAC
>JAUJPO010050740.1:0-15338 GCA_032270745.1 Tiaropsis multicirrata
TAGCTAGATGGGAAATTATCGTATTTCACATGGGAATATCTTACCTAGGAATATTACATTTTTACCATCTAGGAGAGCGCGCCACAATTCCTACATCGTTTCCTATCTAGGAAAATCTTAGTTTTCCGACATAAAAAATGTCAAATATTTCTAGCTAGGAATTTGAATTTTTTTTCCTGTGGTATATAGCCAAAACATCAGAATCATTACTTTATATAATAGCTGTTTTTTGCTGTTTTCTCTATCAAACGATATGAGCTCTGCTCAAGAAGAGTTTTAAGGGTGATTGATGACTGATCAAAAAGGTCAACAACGATTCCTTTTCAGTTAAAACAGAGCTTACGGACCATATTTCTTCTAAAATGATCTAACAATGTCCAAATTCATGGTCGGGCATCAAACCCTGTAGAATATAAGTCCGACAAAATATGATTCTTCTTCGATTATTTCTTCTTATAGGATATCGGACGGTTTATTTACTATCTGCGACTGGCGATGACTTGGCTCCAGCCTCTTTATTTGTACACGTGTCATTTCTGAGGGAAGATGAAATCGTAAGTTGATGATTGCTGTGACCGATTTATTGGATTAATTTCTTTAGATAGAAAAAATAATAATTTGTCTCGTTTCCAACTCACGATTGCTGTGATGTTTAAACCTCAAGGGACATTGAGCCTTGAGCTTTTGGTGGCTTTGCGCTTTTGATTCGCAGTTCTTGATTGTCCTTTAGCTTTAGGAGTTGTTTGGAAACGAGAGCAACAATTATTTGTGTATCGCCACCATTACTAATTCACTGTTTTCAACGTTTGTTTTTTTTCAGACTGTCAAAAACAAAGGGTTTTCAATCGCCAAGTCACTACGGAAAAAAGAGGTAACAATGCTATCATTTTTATTATTGTCATTTTATAAAAATTATATCGTTGTATTTTAGTCCAGATATCTAAGCCAGGTTCATTCACTTGGTAGAATATGATGGTTAAGTTGTGACTGAAATACTATACGTAATAATATTACGATATTATTCAGCGCTAACTTCAAAATCACGGATATAATAAAAACTCAATAAAGTATCGCTATATCACCTTTGCACAGTATCGCAGCTTATCTGGCTTGATTAATCAGGCTGGTTGTATTTCATGGTTTTTGTAGACTTTCAATAATAACCAAAGGCGCCTTTTCAATACCTCAAACTTTCCATAGCTAATTAAATATATATATATATATATATATGTATATTTTGCTTTTCAGTTCACAAGTTTAAGGAGTTTGGGAATGAAAGTGATCGATGATACTTTTAAGGTTGGTGGTATATATTTTCGCCCAGCAGACAGAAGGCGTTTTTTTTTGTCAACGTTGAAACAACGTTAAAAAACCTCTTGTGTCAGCTTGGCATTAAGAGCTATTTTCTGTAAAAATCAGGCAGGGTCAGCGTCATGTCCTAATAATTGACTAATTTTTATGTTATTTTCTTCATATTACTGATGAAATGAAAATTTATTAACTCAAGCTTTACTTTTCACATATTTTATTGCTCCTTCGTTATAAATGACTCCTATAAGTCGATCATCTCATCTGTGAGTGTTCGAGGTATAGACTGTAGCACGGTTTTGAGATGATCATGTACACGTTTTTTATAAGAACAAAGTATACAAGAACATAAGGCTTCGAGGTTTAAAAATTAAGAACATGTTGTTAAAGAACATTTGGAGGCTTTGGAGAATCAAGAGTTTAGAAATAAGAACAATTTTTTATTTTTTATTATGTACACATGAATTAAAAGACTTAATTCGTAACATTTTAAGAACATTTTAAGGCTTGAAACCAAAAAAGCTAAGAACATTAAAATGTTCTTATAAAAAAAAGACGTGTACATGAGACACATGGATTCTTGAAAAAAATACATCTTTCCCTTTGCTTCATTCAGCTTTCCATCAACCCATTGAGAGAAGCAACGACGCTGAGAGAAAATTATCAAAATAGTCTGAATAATTTCAAGGTAATATGTCTTTATGTTTGCCTAGTTGAACCATCAATGCACCCAATCATGTAAGATGACAGACAGACTGCTAAAAATTATTTTGCAAATTTTTTTATTTGTTTAATTTAAATGGTCAAAATCAATGTATTGGCGAGGATATATTTTGGCCAATGATGAATTTTATTAATTTTTGGCGAGAACATGATATTTTGGTGAATTAAAAGGTTTATCTTTTTTAGATAATTTAGATAATTTTTGCTGAATGAGTAAAACATTTCGTTTTGGCAAGTGCTAATTTTGGTTGGATTCGCCAAATTTAATTAAAAAGTACCCTTAAAAGTAATCACTTTATTATCTAAACAAAATTCTTATTGGCAGGATTGTTGTGGGTTGACCCCGAGGAACAATATCAAACAATGCATGAGGATATTAATGAATCGCATACAGACCGCTATTGAAGCTACGTCAACGTTGAAATGTTCAATAGATATTTCAACGGAGGTTTGTTTGTTTGTGTTTTATTTAGTCTTGTTTCTCCTTCCCAGTAGTCACGGAACGTTGTTTTAACGTCAGAACTTTATTTGGAAGTTGAAAGATTTTTGAAAAAACGTCATGTGTTCGCTGGGCGGATATTGTAAACAAATATACGTGTGTTGAAAACTGCCCACAAAGAGATTCATTTGTATATATTTTTTTTTCCTTTTTTAGTTTCCTTCGCTCATCAGTGAAGGAGAAATGCCACCTATAGTACATAAAGCTTTGAATGCCTTCGAACAGGTAAAAGTCTCTGGTTCTGGATATTTTAGTACACGGGTTTCATAATAAAAAGACAACAGTTAAAACATGTGATTACTCGGAAATTGCATAGTGTCCTTGAAGGTCTTGTCCCCCCACCCCCTCATTTTTCCCCATCCTGGCTCCAAATAAGATTTTGTGGATAGTTTTACGGCTTCGGTGATGATTTTATGTATCATGAAATATCATGTAACAATCACACGAAAATAAAACGTGATTTGTTGGATGAAGTTTTACTATGAAACCCGTGTATTGTAACGAGATTCGAATCTAGATTTTGTTGAATTCAAACAAAACTTCTCACCCTCGACTACACCAAATTGTAGTTGTGAAGAAGTTTTATAAGGTGCTCATATAATTGGTTATTCAAAACAATAGAGATGACGCGTTCTTTAGAAAAAGGTAATAAAAGTTATTCTCTGAATGGTTCTGATTCAATGAAGAAAATTCTTGTATAATGCTCAACGTGACCCCCATACGGAAGTGTTGCTCATGATGCAATTTATGAGAAGGACTTCACATGACTATACTTACTATATAACAAACTCCCTCCTCTCTAGTCCTAATAACTTTTACAGACTTTTCATTTTTTTTTACAAAGAACTAAAGCAACTCCAAACCAAAGAGCAGAGCTTAAGATCTTTGTTTGCAAGAAATTTTCAAAAAAATTACATTCAACTCTTCATCATAATTTCCTTTCTTTTATTCAGTTGGTGAATGAAAGTCAAACGATACTCGAACAAACAGGTGATGTTTACGAACGATTGACGCATGCGCGAAGATCAGCTTTCGAATGGCATGTAAGTGTAACTCAAATATGTTTTTTAAAGGGAGATTGCGCTCCTTAACCCTTTCGCTCCCAGTAACCCGTATGGGGGGTAATAAAATGCAAAAACTTTAAACGGCAATATCTCCGGAACGAAGCTTTTTCAGAAATTCTCGTAATTACCGTTGGAAAGAGCATAAAATTCTGATGAAAAAAGAAAGGTTTTGGGCGCCGTTCCCACTAAGCCGATCGTCTTGCATGCGAAAATTCTGATTTTTTTTTTTCAAAAAGTGCCGAAGCTCTGGGAGTGAAAGGGTTAAAGTTATAACTAGAAACAACATATAGCCAAGTAACTAATGTCTTTTCTCATTTTTTTTTCATGTGTCATAATGCTATCGATCTTGTTGTGTGCCGAATTTCAAAACGTTATTTGATGTGGTGCTCGAGATATAAGGGGATTTTTTATGCCAATCTAAGACATCACTCTTAAAAATGTCTACTTCATTTCCCTCATTTCTTCCAATTACATCATAATATAATTGCCCCTTCCTCGAAACAAAGAGAAATAAGTGTTACAATGATTGATTGAAACAATATAAAAACACGCGTCATGTTACGTTATCTATCAACCAATCAGATTTTTTATTTCTTTCATTATTAACCAGTCAAATTTCGTGTCAGGAGAATAGGCACGCGCCGAAAATTGTCGTGAGTTGTTTTAAAGTACGACTTTAAGGAGCGCAATCTCAGACAGAGAAAATTCATTGTTTTGAAAAGTTATTTCTAAGTTTTTTACCATCAACTGTTGATCATTTAGCGTACCCGAGATGAACAACATTACTTAACCTAGCAATTATATTTCCTAATACACTATTCTCAAAATGAGATAATTCCATGGCCTCGTTTTCAAATCAAAGATATTTTTAACGTAGAGGAGATGTAGAGTTTTTCATTGACCTTTAGGAATATAAGTTGATATGTAAATTTTGAAAACGAGACCAAAACAAAAGCGCAAAGGCTCATAATGTCTTTTGAGGTCTTTGCATCACAGCAATTGTAAATTTTGAAAACGAGGCCAACAATTATTTAGTGCATCTCAAGAAGAGTGTGTTAAAAAATGTGTGTCTAAAATGTCCTTAAAATTTCAAACATGCATTTACAATTTTGACTGTTTACAGCTTACTTTAAAATCTTTTACCTGCAGCGCTACATTTAACCTCCCATCGCTAACATGGCTTTCGAAATCGAAAATTTATACTTTCAAGCCTGGGTATATATGACAGTCTTTCTTCAAAGCCTATTTTCTATTGAAATACTTAGTTAAACGGTAAAAAAAATTTAGGCTGTATCAACTAAAAAAAAAATTAAATAATTTTGTCCTTAATCGTTCTAATTTTCAAGATTTTGTCCTAAAAATTCTAAAATGTTCATCTAATTTGTCCTAAAATGTCCTAAAATTCTGTAAAAACATGTCCTAAATTCCTAAATTTAAGCTCATTTTTTGTCTGTAAGTGCTTATAGTTTCATATAGCTTAGCTTTCATTTTCAATTTTATCAATTTATTTATGCAGCAGATTTTTTTGCTAGTTTGATTTTTCTTCTTTAATGGTAAAACCTAGCCTGTACCAAACCCTAGTTATTATGTGAATATCGATCCGCTGTTCTGGTTTGGTACATGGTATGAAAAACTGTAACCGTTGTTGTGTTGTTTTCTAGGGAGACTTGCGGAAAAAATGTCAGCAAGAAAATTTTAAAGATAGGCGGACAAGCAAGGTTTGGGTTTAAATATTGTAATTACAAAAGACTTTAACCTGACCTGATGTATCCGCGAAAAAAAAATTACATTTTCATTCCCTTATATGGTCTGTTCACATTCTTAATATCTCCTTCAAGAGTCTGGGTCATTTGCTATATTTTAGTTTGAGATTTTTTTTTAAATAACACTTTACCCGCAGAAATTATCGGAAAAACAGATATACTCTGGGACAAAGTATTCAGAAATATGGAAACACCGATTACCCCAAGCCGATGCAATCCTTGTAGCAATTCATGATATCTATTTATATGGTAACATCCATGGCGTTTTAAATCTACAGGCCTAGCAAGCGTGCAGCGATGTCACTAAGTATTGGAGTCATTGCATTGAAGTGGATCTAAAAATAGGAGGAGAGGAGATCAGATGGCCAAATTGTGGGTTTTTAAGGAAGGAATAGAAACTAAAGCGCAATGAATTTGTTTTGTAAAATTTTGCCGTAGTGCTCGTCACACTGCAAGGACTTCAATACTTAGGCCTCCACCTAAGTGACGTCGCTTCACGCTTGCTAGGCCTGTAGATTTAGAATGCCATGGTAACATCCCAAAAAGCCTAGGGTTTGCCAGTAATTTTATTGTTTAAAATTTGAAACTAGTGACCAACACGCCGGATTTTAGATCCAGGGGGGTTTGAAATTTCCAGTATCCTAGGTGTCCAGAGTTGGATTTTTACTGGAAAAGCCCGATCATGCATTTTTATCATTTTTTCAGGTGATTGAAAATTTCTCTTGGAACATCAAGATATTGTGCGGGCAAGCTGATTTGTTGAAAACCACCAAACAAAGATGTGATGAAAGTCTAAAACAGGTTCCATTTGTTTGTTTGTATTTTTTTTTTTAGGTAGAGAAAAATGTTTCAGTTATCTCAAAATTAAAGTTAGTGTATTAGGAATTAAGGTCATTTCACTAATTTTGACATTTGACTTGTTGACGACGATGTGATGCTCAGACAATAAATTAGATATCATATCATTATATCATAAAGAGTGTCTCCCAGCAGACAAAAGACCTTTTGTTTTTCAACGTTAAAACATTGTAAATATGTTGAAATAACGTCTCGTGTCTGCTGGCTGGACAATATTTTTTGAATTTCACGGATAAAACTATGCTACTCTTTCATAGATCAAAGACGTGGTACGGGTCAGTCAAACGACCAGTGAAAATACATTAACAGGACCAACTTGATGTCGCTAAAGAATATCGGAGCTCGATAGAAAGAAGGTGGTATCTGGTATCCATGGTGTTGTTATAAGCCAAACAAATAAATATGGTAGCATCAGATGCGGTAGCTGGTTTACCTTGCCCTTATTTGCACACCTGTTAATATCCATACTATGGTTGCACTTGCTCTTTGGTTTATGTCTATTGAATGCTCTTTGGAGGTATCACCATATACTACTTATGGTTTTTTGTTGTGTCCTTTGTTTGGTTTGAAAAGAAACTTTTGCCCTGCCTTTTTGAGCGGCAAGTGAGTGTTTGGCGTATGGTAACTTACTTACTTTGGTGTATTGAAACTTACGCCAAAAGTGTTTGGTGTATTGAAACTTACGCCAAAAGTGTTTGGTGTATTGAAACTTACGCCAAAATTGTTTGGTGTGTTGAAATTTAGGGCAAAAGTGTTTGGTGTGTTGAAATTTACGCCAAAAGTGTTTGGTGTATTGAAACTTACGCCAAAAGTGTTTGGTGTGTTGAAACTTAAGCCAAACGTGTTTGGTGTATTGAAACTTACGCCAAAAGTGTTTGGTGTGTTGAAACTTGCGCCAAAAGTGTTTGTTCACTTGTTGAAGATTTGTATTCAATTTCTTGGAGATTTTACCGTACGGCAATGTTAACTTTAGATGCTATTACCAATCTGGTATATGAGTCGGATACAGAAGGTACTCAAAAATTTTGACGGAGAGTGTTGACTGCCAAGTAAGTAATATGAGCAATCGTAACACTCTCCGTCAAAGTTTTTGAGAGCCTTTTGTATCCCGCCCACTGAATCTATCTGTCATAAATAATAGATTTTATTGTCTTATGTCTGAATTATGAAACGATAATATGATAATGATTCTCCTGCCGCGAAAAGAAAATTTCTAAAGCTTACTAAATGGGAATAGTAACTATGGCAACTACAAAAACAAAGCAATTCAACATTTGAGTTAACAAGATTATACTAAACAACTCAATTTGTACATTTTTTATAAGCAACTCATGTGTGCTAAGGCTTGAAAATCGTCACACAAAAGAATTAACAAATTTGATTGCCAATCATAACCGTGAAAATGATGAATGAACCAAATTTTATAAAAAAGAGACACCTGAAAACAAGGATTTGAATAACATTATTTGACACTTGACAAGCTTGAAAGAGGTCTTTTAAATATTGGTAGTTTAGGTATTAAATGGGGGTAAATCACAAAAACTGTTGATTGAAATTTTTACTTCGGAATTCATAAGCAACTTTATAAGGCTGAAATGTTGAAAAAAATTTACAACCCTCGCCCAGACCTCAAAAGAGTTGCTTATAAAAAGAAATGTTTAGTTCCTGTCATGCGGTCAGATAAGTCCTGTACTTTTAATAATTCAGCTTCATAGGGAGAGTTTATAAAAGATTAAAAACGTAAGATAAGAAAGCAAACGAGACATGTATTGTAATGACCTTGTCAAAAAATGAGAAGGAGAGAGATACAATGGGCTGTTCCAGACGGGGTGGGGGGGGGGGAGGGGGAGGTTCATAATTTATTGGGTCCAAATTAAAATGTTGCCCACCATGATTGAAATTTTTAAGGATTTAAAAAACTGTCATTTTATCCAACATTTTGATGATAGAGTTTAAAAGAGAAAACCAAAAGGAGCTTCCACAACTTATCAATAGACTTTTTCATAAATTACATTGTGAACAACTACTGCCTCGTTTTGAATTGAGCGCTATGGTAACCGAATCCCAAGGTAGCTTATCAAAACTTGCCTCCATTGATAGATGTGTCATTTTGAGTCATAATCACCTTGGTTCGTCAACTATTCAACATCATAACTTAACAAAAGAAGAGAGGGGGTCATATTAAGTCTGTATTAAATTCATGTTATAATGCTGATTTAAAAAAACCTATATATGCCTATACGATTTGTTTTATCTTTTTCGTAGAATAAAATTAAAAAATATGTATTAAAACATACGAATTGAATTCCCTTGCTTAGCATAGCATAGCATATGTTATCAGAATGCTTTTTTTTTAAATTAAGTCGTAATTGCTTGTACATTTTGGATAATTGGGATACTGAAAGTGTTGGTTGTTGTTTTTTGGCCTACTTCTTAATCTTAAATTTCTCAAATGTTCAGATTGGAGAATGACTATTAGCTAAAATTTAAGATTGAGCACATTTGAGTTCGTCATATCCGTAACGTAATCTTTTAAACTGAAACATCTTAAAAAATATAGGTGTTTGCCACTACAGTTGAACCCATGTAATTCGAACTCCTATAATTCGAAAACTCATTCAATTCGAACAAAATCTTCGGTCCCGTCTGACTTAATCGAACTTAATCAAACTCTCGGTCCCTTGAGAATTCGAATTACATGGGTTCGACTGTAGTTTAAAGTTTTTTTTAACAATTAAACTACATACAGTCACAAACTTCTTGGACTGTTTTCTTAGAATAAATGAAGTAATGGATATTTGAATTTTGGGAATTTTGAAAGTTTGTGGCATTTTTTTAGGTCAACCTCGTTCTCAGGGCTCTTTGCGCGCCTTTTGACGTTTTTGATATGCCTTGATAAATAGTATTCTTTGATGCGCCATACAAAAAATGTAGAATAGCGTAGAGGATACCCTGGGAACGAGGTTGTTTTTAAGCCTACTCTGGTCAAAATTGTAAATTTCCTGAATCAAGGATACAGTTCTAGGAGAATGGCTGAGACCATGTCGTTCTTTGGTACAAAAGTCTCTAAAAATTGCTTGAATAAAAGGGTTTAATTTTTGTCTCGATGCTTCGTTCTCCAAACTTTCTTAAGAGACTTTACTACGGAAAACTTAAATGGGCTCAATTTGGCAGACTGGAAAACAAAACCAAAGCGCAGCCAATAAGCAGATAAATTTGATATCTGAGTATTTTTACTTTTTCTGGGTTGAATTTTGTTGCCAAAGCAAGTGAAATTGCCTTTTTGCAAGTAAGCGTTTGAAGTCCAAACAACATCTTTCAAGGTCAAAAAATGTTACATGTACGTCAAAACAATGTCTCGTGTTTACTGGGTTTGAGTCCAGTTTCAGAAGATGTTTTAGAAATTTATTTTCTTGGCTGGAATAGGCCTTTTCATAAATTACCTCACGAGCAACGGCTGCCTCGTTTTGAATTGAGCGCTATGGTAACCGAATCCCAAGGAGCTTATCAAAACTTGACTCCATTGATAGATGTGTCATTTGAGTCTCATGAGACATAATCACCTTTGTAATTGTATGAAAACGAGGCAGTCGTTATTCGTGACGTAATTTATGAAAAGGTCTATCGGAATCATTATTATTTCCTTCATGTTCTTGATAACTTTGCTCGATGCCTTACTATCGCAAGCCATTTTACGAAATAATACACACGTTTCAAAATAGATAGACAACAGTTACTACGAATTTTTTTCCCGTGATTTTATTCCCATGTGAATAGTTTTACGGATTCGGTAATGAGGTAGGATTTGCTGGGTCAAGGTTGATGATGAAACCAGTATTTTCGCGAATGGGTCTGTACTTTTTGCGTTTTTTTTGTGTTTGAAATATTTTTTTAGAATTTTTTGTTAAAGACAATGTCACACTTGATACACAATACACAAAACCGTAATATAATTTTTTTAGGGGAGAAGTTTCAAAATTTTCGCAGATTTTCAATTTGCTGTTGACACAAAAAATGCGAGATAAAATTCCGCGAATGTTTCATATTCCCCTCGAGTAATTCAAGTTTGATATTATCTTTGACATGTTGATTGAAATTGTATATATTTTGATGTTTCCCTGTCACACTTCAAGGCCACAATCTTAACTCATCGAGTGGATCGCGCGAGTTCCTTTTAGCAGTGCTGTAACGCTATTGGTCAAAAATGAAATACCACGATTCCATTGGCTTAATATGACGTAATGGTCGAGCGATCGCGCTATAAAAATGTTGAAATATACAAGCAGGCGATTGGCATAATCTTTTCTTCAAGATAAAATACTTGATCCGCTTGATTAGTGAAGACCAGGCAATATGCACATATACAAAGTCAGGTGTATTTCACAACCCCATGCCCACTATAACACCCTTACTAGTATACTATATATATATATTACTCGCCCGTAATATTTTATGTAAATAATAGGTAGAAAAAAAAAGAATTTAATTGGTAGGGCGTATAATAACTTCCTTATCGGACAAGCTTAGTCGTACAAAAGTGACTAAAGACTGATTTGGGTGACCAATCATTTTGTCAGGCTTAAATTTTGCCCGATAAGGCATGTTGTATGTATAATATAAACTGACATTATATATATAACATTTTAGAGATTATATATTTTTGTTATTATAATTATATGATGGTTACAAATTGTTTGTTACATTACTTTTATTTAATGCACTTTCAGACACCCATAAGGCGGCCGCGACTAAAAAGAAACAAAATGCTCGTCTCGAACTTCTCGCCGTCTGCAGATAGCTAACAGTATTCATGATAATTACCAACCTCGTCCCCAGGCTATCCTCTGCGCTCTTCGACATTTTTGTATTGTGCGTCAAACAATACCCTGGAACTGGCTACTTTTTGATTACATTATCGATGATCAAGTTGTTGGCGTTCATTGGTTAATAAAAACAGATGACATTGCATTGTTTCTATCGAACGTCATTCTTTCACCTAAAGGCTAACTGCTAAAATTTGAAGCAAAAGGCATCACGTAATTATAGTTCCCATAGGATTCTTGGGGAACTCACGCGATGAGCCCTGGGAACGAGGTTGGATATCCACCACGTATTGTTTTCTACGGATAAATCTAAAAAGCCTAGTGTTTGCTAGTAGCTTTGAATTTCTAACAATGAAACTAGTGGCAATCATATAGGGCTTACGTCATGGATACCATGAATATTTTTGTTTTGTAGCGTTTCAAACTCTATTTTAAGTATATCCATCGCGTAATCTTTTTCTCCGGACACATCCCAAAAGAGCCGTGGGTTATATGGATATATCATGAATACTGCTAGTTAACGAACCGGGCGAGAAGAAGTCACGATAAACTTTCTTGTCTCTTTTTACTAGAGTATGATGAGAATTATATATAGCGTAGCAGCCAAAAATTGTTTTTCTTGTAATTATAATAATTTAGTAGTAAAATATTACATAAATAAAGGCTTTATTTTTTTGGTAAGTCTTATTCTTTTTTTATTCTTTTCTTTCTTCATATTTATGTATACATATATAAGCTCATTTCCGGGGTATCCTCTGTCGTGCTATTTGACAATAAAACGGCGTCAGAAAGTGCAAATAGTCCTGGGTACAAGATCGCCTAGCCTAAGAACCTAACATCTTTTCGATTGTTTTCATTGGGTTCAGGACAATCCGGCTCGGAATGAACTGTTAATAGAACTGCGAACCCACCCATGTTATGAGGTACTAGGGTGGTTAAGTCACGATGGCGGAGGCGGAGTGTGTCTTTCTCAACATGATAGCACAAATAGCAAGGTATAGATATAACCTGTGAATAAGAAGTATAATAAAAGTAGCCAGTTCCAGGGTATTTTTTGACGCGCCATACGAAATGTCGAATGGCGCAGAGGATACCCTGGGGACGAGGTTGGTTTTGATCGCTGAATCTTTTTGAAGTTTTATTTTGATGTCAGTATGAATAGTGCATATTTTGATCATATGGTTGGGTTGACCAAATTTTACAAATGATCTGGGCTCCGTTGTATCCCCTTTTTAAATCTTTTATTAAACAAAACTCTTTTTGAGTCACCCTCGACTCCAGGCCTTATCTGACCAGCAAACGCTATTGACACTTTTGATGGACGCGTGGCTGGATATAATGATTTCCTATATTTACACGGTCACCGGACCCACTCTACGGCGCGAATCATTTGGGCCCTGGAGCGTGCTTCTTGTACACGTCCAATGGTTTTATATAGGTCTGCAATTCAGACTATTTTACTATTTTTGAGGGTGATAGTAAGAATCTGACTGGCAGCCTAGTCTACACACGAACCAATTTTTCGACACCTCTGCTCTTTGATCTCCTATCACAAAGACATTGCTTGGTCACTATATAGATCCAGACACCCTCTCTCGCACACTCAATCGTAAACATCTATATATAGGTATACTAACCCTAACCAGTAAGGCTAACTGTCTATAACCCAATAGTACCCACACCTACACGACTGTATGCATGTTTCGGTTAAAGCAATAAATAGCGAGTTTTTGTCTTTAAGAATGTCTGAAACAAAAGGAACTGAGGATGGTACTGTCAATGGTTTTAATCCTTGTATATTTAGCAATGTGAATGACTCTATTGCATTGTTTGTGGTGTTTGCACATGGTGTTGGAACATTGGTTGGGTTGTCCACTGATTTGGGAGGTATGGTGAGGCATGGTTCATTTGCCTTTGAAGTTGGAGTTGCGGAGGGAGATTCTTGGTATTTTTGAGCTCTGCAAATTTTCTTTTCATGGTCTGAAAAATTTCTTCCTTCAAACTCTGTATTAAAGCCAAAAACCCTTTTCCTTGTCGACAGTATTTGAGTTTCAAAAGGTATATTCTCATTTTGTGTAATGTTGTTTGGAATATTTGAGAGTCTTTTTTTGTTTTCCTTGCAATTTCTGGTTGAACTTTTGACAAAAGTTTGATACAGGCTTTCTCGAAGGGCAGTAAAGGGGAAGAAGGGCAGATTGCTTCATTTTTTTCCTCGAATATTTTCAACTGTAAATCCTCTTTTAATTTAGTTTTTTAAGACTACAAGAAGAGTAGAATTATCATAAATTAGTCAAAAGTTGTTGCATCTTTCAAACATAGACAAATGTTTTTCCAAGGGCATAATGCAAACCTTCCAAAGTGTCTCTCATATTAAAGTTAAGAGTCGCAAATAAAAAAACAGAAAAAGTGAAAAGAGTCTTTCTTAGGGTCTCAATTTTTGAAAATTTACAAGGTCTTTCTTTAAATTAAGGTTTCTAAACTTTCTTGGGAAAACTTTTGAAGTTGGAGGCACAATTCCCAAAGAAACAAGTCTGCTCCTTACCCGTCATCCCTCAACCCTCTAGTTACAGTACTCCCGGAAGAGAAAGAGACATTCAAATTGAACAGGAGGTAGAGACCACAGAGGTTCAAATAGAGTGAATTACCTCCGATTTTAAACTGCTTACCTTTTGAACTTGGCACTGAAACAAAACCATTACGAGTAATCCGTCATTAAATCAAAAAAGTTTAGAGCTCAAAATATTTCTGAAAGCTCGTAAAACACAAAACAATTAAGTTGCAGCTGTATATAACTTGAACCAAACCATACAAGTAAGAGATAGCCTCAACAATCCTGATTGATCCTTTCCCCTATCAGTGTTCAATAAAATTGAAAATGTTTTTTTTTTTAATTCTTTTAATCGAATGTTTGAAACGTTCGATTGTTGAATTCTGCGTGCGTTCGATTTCAAAAAAAGCGCACGAAAAAAATATGAAAAGGATGAAGATCATACCCGGAGGGGGGGGGGGGGTACTTGGGCAAAAACTAGGTCTGAGTATGTGCGGACCTTAAGGGTCGGTTTTTCAAGCTCCCCGAGTCTCTCTAAGGGTCTCAAAAATCAGGAAATGTCAAAAGTGTCTCTCTAAGGGTCGAAAATCGAGGGAAATTTTTGCAAATTAAGGCAAAAATTTGGAAAAAAGTCTCTCTAAGGGTCGCTTTTTGTCAAAAATCAGTCTCTCTAAGGGTAGGGTTTCGGAGGTCCGGTCCGCACATACCCAGCATCCCTCAAACCTAGTACCCCCTCCCCTCCCCCGGGAGATCATATCAGCAGGAGGAGAATGTCCCAGAGAGAATGTGCGATTTGGTTCCATGGTCATACTGTTGTTTAATAAGATTCTGATGTTTTAGAATTTTGACAAATTTTGCTTGCAACTTGCGAATCGCAATTCTTATACATAAGCGATATCTGTGATATCGAGCTTCATTGTTTCGCATCGCAGCCTTTAACAAGTTGTCCTCCTTCATCGATTAGGAGCTTCCTTGTATATCCAACTTGACAAGAGAAACGAGTGAAGGATTGAATAAATGCAGTTGTAGAGTAATAATCCGTTACTTTGATGTTGAATGCTGTAGTGGTGGTACATCAAAATACAATAAGCCAAATTTTTACAGTTGTTCTTTTATGTTGTGGTGAATAGCTTGGAAATGGTCCAGCAAGACCCACCTGCGAAATGCAAAATGCAGGTGCGATTCGAAGAGAGTGCAATTGTCGAACTTCAAAATCAAATTCTATAATCAGATGTAGAAAAGCAAGTCTCGTCTTCACAATAATGAACGCAAACAACGAAACCAGGCGAAGCTACTACGAGCATTCTTGGACACATCCAATGACGAAATCAAACGGATGATGGAAGTACTGAATCAAAAAGGTGTTTCAAACTGGTTAACGGTCATCCCAACGAACGAACAAGGATTCGAGCTGACGAAGCAAGAATTTTGGGATGCCATCAGAATTCGTTACAACTGGCCACTCGATCAAATGCTATTAACATGCGCGTGTGGCGTGGGTCATCGGTTGACCTAGCACACGCGCTCTCTCGTGCAAGAAAGGTGGATTTGTGTCACTGAGGCAGGCATAATGATGTTAGAGACATTACGTTTAAACTTCTCGAGGAAGTTTGTCGTGACGTAAGAACAGAGCCCTTTCTTAATGAACTAAATGATGAAGATCTGCCGAGGCAGACAAATGTCTCACGTGAAGCAAGACTGGACATAAGCGCTCTCAGTTTTTGGACTGCTGGCCAAAGAGCATTTTTTGAC